>MU912828.1:2097-17460 GCA_036418165.1 Cooperia oncophora
CTCTCAGACTCCTCGAATCTCAGTCTTCGCTCAGAATTAGTGTTCGTGCTCGTTATCGACTCGCTGGTTTTTGGTAAATGATTGGGATGATACTTTCTATCCGTGAGATATGGTCTTTTGTCATTATCATTACTTCCTGCTTCATTTCCATTTCGATCATGTCGCTGATGCTCGTCATCGTAACGGCTATGCCTTTCATAACGTGACGACATTGGTGCTTTTCCATCAAGGTTTTGCTTATCAGGTGGACTTGACTTGAAGGTAGATGACGCATGAAGTTCTTCAACGTTCTTGTTGCTCTGCAGTACCTGATCAACCTTGTCTTTATGATTATAGAAGCCAGCTGAGACCTTTTCATTAGAACTCTGCTTTTCATTCCGATGTGGTCGCTCGACAGATGATCCTACTGCTCTTTCATCTGACGATACTGGGCGACTATTCTCAATATGTCCGTGATTGCGTGTTGCTGACCTTATTTCATCAGGTCCCAGCATATCACGTTGATTGGACATCAGATGAGATGATCTTCCAATGTTCATAAGCCTCATGTATGTAGCGTGGTCACGGTCAACATCGTGCCCGCCCTTAGCTGCTGATAGTTTTTCATCACAGCTTTTATTGACAGATTGGTTGGGCTTTTGAAGATGCGAACGATATCGCTCTTCAGGCTTACGACCTTGAGCAACTCGTGCCTCTTCATACCGCCGGTAACTAGAAGATGCTCTCTCATCAGTGCTTCGTTTAAAATGCTGTCGTTCCTGACTAGAGGGCTGAAATCGTCCTTCTACACTTTTGTCACCCTGCCGTACATGACTAGCACCACTGGCCTCTTTTCTACAACTTTCTCGATGCCGTATGGAATGCTCCAGCTCTGGTTTCTTGAAGAGCGATGGGGGCTCAAAATTGTCATTTGGCGCATGTCGTTCCATTTTATCAACGTCGTTTTTCACCTCCTGAGTTTCAGCGATTACTTTACGTTTTGATGGCTCTTCTTCGGAAGCGGGCTTTTCAACGGGGATCTAAAAAACTCGGGGCATTAAGAACACCAGTAGAAAACGTAATTAGATCAAAGCACCAACCCCAAGACGCTCCTTGAGTTCCAATGACATATGATTTGTTGTTCTTGCTTTATACTTCTCAAAATCTTCAGTAGTATTGAAACGACCGCCCTGTAAACTTGAATTCAGTTTTCTCTTAAGAGCGACCAAACGTATATTTTTCAGAAACGAAGCTCACCCTGACAGCAAATAGCCTTCCCGGCGCAAGTGTTTTCGTTTGTTCTGGAATAATCGCTCCGAGAAGATCACTAAACAATTCAGGAATTGAATTGATTGCAAGATCACTACATTCACATTCAGAAGTTTTACCACGCATCGACAACAGAATTCTTTTCCTCGGCTTCCTCCTTAGGTGCTGACTCTTCCTTCCGTCGTATAATCGGGCGATCAAACCGACGGGAGTTTTCCGTGACCAGTCTGCAAGGAGAGCATTGCTTAGTCCTAGACATCTTCAAGCAAGATCAATGTATTAGGTTGTCCGGAAAGTTCTCAGCGTTTTGAGTGTTTCACTTTAAACGATCATAACTTTCTTAACACTCATCGGATTTAATCGAAATAAGCACCATTCGAATCAGCACACTTTTGCCAATGTGACAGCAGTCGAATCCCATCAAAGAAAAAAACTGGGTGGTCGAGAATCCACGAAGGCTTTTTTGCGCCTTCCTGATTGAGATGGGCAAGTATTTCGACAGGGCAGGAAGTTCTGAAATGTGTTGAAAGGTGATAGTCGGTTGGTGGAGCAAGGATCATGGAGACTATGGCGGTGAGGTAGCGGCACTTGAAGCGCCCGCCAACGCTCGTTGCCAACTTTATGATAGTGTTTGTGAAGCAAGTGTGGGCGGGCGTTCCAGAGCAAAAGATCGGACCCTTTCTTTGACAAGTGGCTGGCCTGCAGCTGACGTAGGTTGGGGGGGCCGAGCAGAAAGGGATTGGAGAAGGGCGCCGCGGCTCACACTTTTCGGCTACATTTCGGTCGTATTTTTGACGAGAAGGATTCAGCGTGAATGGTCGGGCCTGGGTGACAAAAAAGTTATAGTGGAAAGTCGATCACGATACAGCAATCGACCAGATAATATGTTTTTTCGTGAACTGCAGCTGTTGGGCAAGGGTGCCCGAGATCGTGTTCATCGCAATACGTAACGACTGTTCGGAACTATTACCTGCATATCGGTAGATGGTGTCTACGATTCATCAGAGGCTGACAATCTCGGTTCACGCAAAGCAACTGGGTAAGGACGGTTTCTTGTAGGGAAAGCAAAGCAGTGAGAGAAGAAACGCTGAGACTGCCGAGGTGTCAAGTTGTGGGGCACACTCTCCATTTGTGCAAAGTTTTGTCACGTGCAGGCGGCGGGGGCGGAGGTGGGAGGAGAGAAGGAACGGGAGGGGATGGTTGATCATGACGCGATCCGCAACAGTGGGATTTGCCAACGCCGTAGCTTTTCTGCAATCTCTCGAACTGTTTGGGATGGGTCAGCCTCCACAAACGCCTTCAAATCCTCGTCAGGTATTGCTTTAGGTCGACCGCTACGAGGTTCATCTTCAAGGCTGAAATCTCCAGAACGAAATTTGTCGAACCATTGTCGCACGGTGCTTTCTCCAACACTATTGGGCCCCCACACCTGGTTAATTTGTCGAGCTGTCTCGACTGCGGATTGACCCAATTTGTAGTTGAAGAAAAATATCGTCCGAAGCTGCTCTTTTGACATGAAAATAGTAATACAAAACGCTGAGAACTTTCCGGACAACCTAATATTCAGGAAATACAATCTTGTTCGCTGCGGATGCTGGGTCGTCTCAGAGCGAATGGTTCTCTCCACCAATTGTTGAAGAGGGCAAACGACAACAATTGGTGGAAAACGGGCTAGCGCCATGCCAAACTCAGTTCTAAACGCGGCCCAGCATCCGCAACCAAAAAGCCTCTCTTCCTTTGAGAAGAAAAAAAACCTTAGCAATTATATGGAACCAGACATTTTACAATGCTTTTCTGAAGGCAAAAGCAAACTCACGGGTCTTCGTCCGCTATCGGTTCTAGACCTGCGCCCAATAACGACAGACGAGCGACTGGATCGCGTGCAACACCGCGTCGCAACACAAATGCATCCATAGGGCCGTCTTTATCCGCGGGTTTCGTCGGAGTCGTCCGCTTAGATCGCACTCGCTGAAACAGCCAAATTACGATGAGAACTCATTACTAATCGAGGGGACAAAACTCCAAAGTGAATGTCCAGCATCTGTAAGGAAGGTTACGCCTGTAAAACATTAAGAGCTTGTGGTGTCATGTTGTATTCCACCTTGAAGAGTACATGGAAACTTTGAAATTTCAAAAGTCTTTATCTCTAAATGCTTAAATCTGGAAAATTTTTCCACGACCTTCCTTGTAGATAGGAAACATAGCCGCATTCTAATATTACTACCGGTGATCTGAAAATGTCTCGCCGAAGCTTTGAATGAGGGAGTCGTTTAGTGCCCTCATCACGGAGATAACATTTGTTTTGGGCGCCGACGACATCCGTGCCAATTTGGCGTCCCTACCTTTGTCACCAAAATCAACATAAACCTGAATATTGGGGCTACCCGATGTCCTTTCTGATGAGGAATGTGGCATCCGTTTATGGCAAAGACGCCACTAGAATACACAAGAGTGCCGTCGCCGAATTAGCACGGTCAATTTTCCAAGCGCCATGTTAGACTCTTCCTGCCAAATTCGTTACCATTTTGCATTTAAGGCTAGTTGGGGGCGGGTACTATCCAACTATTAATTCTCCCTCCCCTAAGCTCATCCTCAGCAAGGCACAAAATCAAAGTGCTCTACGGCTACTAGCGCTAACGAGAAAGGTCGTTCAGGGCGTGCCCCGCTTTTTCAAACGGTTTTTGCATTTTGTAGGGGCTTGCACATAGACCACAGAAGTGGGGTTCATTTTCGCTGAGCGGCCCCAGGAACGCCAAAAAAGGAGTGAAAAGTACGTTTTTGTACCCTCATACAAGGGACGTTCAGCGCTATACTGGCGCCAAATTGCGTCAGCGCCCAAAACAAGTGCCAAAATCGTAATAAGGACAGCCAAAAATTTTTTCGATTTTTTCTGGTTACGGTAGACCATTTGGTCGGCAGTGGTGACCGGAGTCTCACATCTTCGTAAAGATGATGACGTGACGACGACGTAGCAGGCCGCCGGGCAGGACAGCCGTGTCGCAAGGGTGCGCCAAGGTCCTTTTATGCTTGGCATTAGTGTGGGTGGACGGCATTCGTGAAAAAGTATCCTGGGCCTTTTCCGACCCCTACCGCCTGCTCGCTCAATAAAGATATCGTTCTCCCCTACAGAAATTGAGAAACAGAAATTGCACTCATACAAGTTCCTCAATATTTTTTTTTCGAGTCAGTCTAGACGACTACTTACATTTCCTTCATTTTTGCATGAGTTTCATCGATACTGTTAGTTTTACAGGGTGACCAAAAAGTTCTGGCAATTTTTCGGAATACTTCGGTAGCATAAAAAATACCGTTCGAAAAAGGAAATCAGCCAACTAAACGTCTGGGAGTCTTCATCTAATCAGTACCAATGACCGTATACAACAAAGTTCCAACAAGTGTTCAAAAATGCCTGCATTCCAGCTCAGACGCATTTACGTAGTCGTTTTTCCAAGTTGTCCGACAGATGTGTCCGCTCTCTTACTTGCTGAGTTGGTCCTAAACACGCAGCAACGCCACTTTCAGGTGGTAAACCGTTGCGCACCGAATTCCTGAGATTTTTCGACCCAGAAGGAATAATCCATAAAGGGTTTCGTGACGCATGCTAGTTGGGAGATTGCCAAACGTGCCTGCCGCCCAAAAATCGGGAAAGAAACAGCTCTTCACAAGCGGCAGTTCGTGGGTTTGGCAGGATGTGCTGGCTCCCAGTCTTGCTGAAGCATGTCCATCCGGGCCGAAGTGCTACGACACCCATGGCTTCAGTACATCGCGGAGAACGCGTTGTTGGGAGTAGACAGCATTAATCTTTACGATGCGCTCGATGAAGAAATGAGAGGTCTTTCCGGTGGCACAGATCTCCGCCTCAGACCGTGACTGAGGCTGGAAAGAGTCTGCGTCCGACGGATTTCACAGCCGTTGCTTTTGACCGTTTTCTGAGGAGCAGACAACAATTCCGGTAGTTGTGATCGAAAATTTTTCTCGTCGGTGGCGAGCACATTCTTCAAGCAACAAGCACCGACCAGAAGATGGGTTTCAACAACTGCAACTTTTTGATTTTTTCGAGACAGTGCGAGGAGAAATCGAAAGTGATTGGATAGATGACTCGTACGGTAGTTCGAAATGGCTTGCGGAATACAAATAACCTATCGGAGAGAAAACAGACCATAATGACTCAAAAACGCAGCAACACCAGCGGCAAATTGCCAGAACTTTTTTGTCACCCTGTATATTTGATTATCAATAAATTGAGGAAGAAAGATGTGGCTCCATATTAGCGATAAATGGCACCATAGCTACAATTGAGTTCCATATTCGTGATTCGGAGTTATCGAACTTATACTCACGCACAGGTATGTTCGAATGCGAAAACAGCGAAACGTAAAAAAATGCAAAAACTCGCACGCCGAGGGGAGTCGAACCATCAGCCCTTCCACTAGTGTCCGCTTGAGAATCCTCCATGCTATCCACTAGTATAGTGTAGTAAGGTTATTGTAGCGTTCTGATTCATCGCTAGGCCATCCGATCGTTGTTGCTCACCACTGCTCCGATCGTTGAAGAAACCATTCCATGAAGCCGTTCATTCTTGATCACGTGCCACAAGTAAGACCCCATACTTGACTATTTTTTCTCCTTGATTCCAATGGTACCTTTATAGGTCCGCTCAGCAACTGATCAGTTTCAATTATGCGGCTCTAGAGGCTCAAAAACAACCAGTTTCCATAGGTTTCTTTTTCGCTCCTTTTTGGCATTCCAGGGGCCGCTCAGCGAAAATGAAGCCCACTTTTATGGTTCATGGGCAAGGCCCTACAAAATGCAAAGAACCGTTCCGAAAAAGTGGGCACGCTCTGAGCGCCTTGTAAGATGGCTGTCACACCGGTGATGGACGCCATAGCTCAAATTATCTGAATTTTAGCGAAATCAGTGGTGATTTCAAATTGGCGTCTGCACTATTCTAGCGCCAAATGGCGCCTGTCAAGAAAAAAAAATGTAATGATCGTGATCAGGGTATCAAATAATCTTTAAATGCTGGTTTACACTGAGTTTGGTAGAAAATTGGTGGGCCCCAAACTGTCGCCTAATGGTGCTGTATGGCGCCACCACCAAAAACGATGTCATAATCGTGAAAAGGGGCAGAGGATAAGCCGTATTGGCAAAGTTTCAGCAAAAAGTCGAATCTTCAAATAATAATAGACGAGATAATGCCGTAAACCTTGATTTTCCTACGCTTCCCTTTGGTACTTCTCTTGGTGATCTTCTTCTTCTTCTTTGATCTGGTTTTCTTTTTAGAAGCGGTTCGTTGCTTTTTTGATCTTCTTTTTATACTGAAACGAGAACAAGGCTCAGCACCAAGTTTCTGCACAAATGAACTATATAACACCCAAACAAGGAACGTACGTACCTAGGCAATGGAGTTGCTCTGTACAGAACATCCTGTCCAATTTCACTTAGTACTCGAAAATCATCATCAAAGAAGTCTTTCACCTCCTCCTAGAAATTCAATGCTGAGACGATACAGAAGCGATACAGTAATGAAATTTGCACAATATACATATTTATTTTGCGTTTTGCGAGGTCTATAAGGTTGCATTAAGTTCATAGAGTTCCTATGCAATGTTCACTGGAGACTCGCATAGGAATCCCACCAGGCACGAGTATTAAGAGCAATAAAATAAAGAGTTATAAGCAGTCTATATTACAAGACCATATGGAAATTAAACCAGCAATGCATTTGGATTGCCGCTCGAAGCTAGAGCGCTTCCAGGCTTAGTTGGTGTTATCTTGTTGAAAAGTGGGAGCTCATGTTGATGCTCACATAAAGTAGATGGAGCCTATGGGAGGATATAGCTGTTTCCACTGTACAGCCGGGGCGTGCTAGGGGGCTGGATTTGGCGCGGCTCCAGATCGTCCTCCACCAACTGGTAAGGCGGGCAAGCGACAAGAGTAGGTGGAAAAGTTCTGGCGCCACGCCAAACCCAGTCCTTTGACACACCCCAACGTCAGCAGCGAAAACGACTATATTTTGGCTGTTTTTCCATGCCAATATTCTTCCCTGTATACATGCTCAAGCTGATCAGCTATTTAGCAGAAGCCACCTGAGATTCGAAGTAAGTATTCAGCAACTTCAGTCACCTGCCTTATAACTGAGAATATACGCTGACATACATACCTCACTTGATGCAGCAGAGTTTTCTTCTTCTTCTTCTTCTTCTTCTTCCTTCTTCTTCTTCTTCTTCTTCTTCTTCTTCTTCTTCCTCATCGTTGCCATCGGATTCCTCTTCTTCTGTAGCACTTCTGGATGTCTCCACTCTTAACCGGTACCAGTTCACATCACAAAACTACAGCAACTGTAGTAAATGTAAAGAAAAACATCATTTCATAAATGGGAGAAAGGAAAACGAAGACCCGATGCCCATGTATAAGCGGTAGGCGTGAATGATAAGAAAACCCACATGCGCCGGTTGCGAGCTAACCTTCGACGAACTCGCTCTGCAAGCGCGGTCCTTTGTACGAGGCGAATGGCTCTTGCTGACGATTCAGCTGTGCGACTCGTCGATGGCCGATTTACGCGGGATTCCTCACACTGAGGACAAAACCATTGCTCAGTGGTTGGAACACCATCCAGTGGAGGAGTGAGGCAGTAGGTATGAAATCTGTAAGTGAAAATAATACTTAAAAAATAATATTCATCGAGGAAAGAGGTAAAGATAAAGTTTTTGCCAGTGACCAACCCTTTCTTGGGATGCGCCATGCGTAATAACTGCGTTCAAAATTGTAACGCATGTTGAATGCGATGCGCCCAATACAACTATTCGAGGGGTTTGCCAGTGTACAAGACAGATTTTTGCCCTTCTTGACAAGCCTGATACAATCTAATCCTGACAAGGAATGCTTGGTTGAGCTAGGACAGAGTCTTTGGGAAGAAGCACTTCCCGGCGACGGGAGAGTTTTCGCTAAAAACGACCCAAAAGTCTTTTTACTTCACGATAGGACCCATTTCCACAAAGTCAGTCAACTTTCCCGAGACAAAAATAGAAGCGATTTGGCTAGAAATTTGTCTCCAGGTGTAATCTGACTCGCTGATCACGAAAATAGCACGCCGATGAAAACGAAGCGATAACTTTTTCGATAGTTGAATTTTCTTGTTTCTGGGCGTTATTCACATTGTTCGGAGAATTCTACGGAGGACCCTCCCTCTAATTGTAGCGTTTCAGAATTCCTATACAGCTATTTTTTCGTTAGATGAAAACAGTAGTTGTTTGGTTGATGACGACTCCCCCTCCTCCCTCCTCCCTCCTCTAGTCGGCAGCACAATTCTGGGGAAAAATTAGAGGGTTTTCGGGAAATTTTGGAAATTGTGGTAGGAAGCTGGGTGAAAAAAAAACTAGGAAAGTGGTAGGTAGGATGGAGTAGGGGAAGGGAGAGGTTGTATTTTCCAAAAATTTTCCCCAGCGGTAAGAAATGCCCTGATCACGAATACCTCTTCAGGCAGACATCTCACAAGCTTCCCACGAATTCCGTGCTTTGACTGCTCGTAACTCGTTTTAGGATTCAAGGCGGCATGTTTCACTCCCATAATTACAACCAGCATTCCTAGCTCTATTGGAATGCCTTGGTCTCTGTTCCCGGTTCTAGGTACTTTGAAGACGTTCCCTTGTGAGCATGGACGCAGGGAGATCGAAAAGCTTGGGCGAGACCAAAGTGAGTCAATAAGTACCCGCGAAATTGAGGCTTTTTAGAAATTCCAAGCAAACAAATACAGAGCTAATCCAGTTACATGAGAAAAAAATCACGGACCCCTTGTCACACTGGTCGCATATTAAGAGAAGTTCCTCGTGCATTCCGCCAGAGCAAATTTCACATACGGTAAAATCAAGTGGATTCGTTTCATCGAATGGCTAAAAAACGCGTAAAATTAGTAGGATCAGATGCTAGACAATTAATCCAATTGATGATCAAAAATTGTAGGACTCAACCTCAGCTTCTGCAGGTTCCTCCATTTTTTGCACTTTGTGTAGTGTTGGTTTGCCCTCCACTATTTTGTAAGTGTAGACTGCTCCAAAGGTGGCCCGGCATGATGGACAGCTCAGCCGTAACTTTAATTCTTTTGTTAGATGGAAACAACTACAAGGACTCATTAAGCAACTCCAAATCGAAAAAGCAGTACGTTTTTCGAAAATACTACACCTTATTTCAAACAGTGTTAAAGGTAGATTTCGTAAAAATCGACGTCACAGTGACACACGTCTGAGAGGAGATGGCAAAAGTGGGAAGCGGTTGATGAGGGTTGTATTTGGGGTGTTTTCGACTGTTTCGTACCCTTTTTGCTTAGCTCTAGTACTATTCAGTTCCACTATTCCTGCTTACTGCAGAGAAACTACTTATCATGCCCACTGCCTTTAACGACTATTAACCCCTTATATGAACGAATTATAAAACGAACCTTTGACCACTCCTTCAAGCAATCCGAATCGAAGCGATGCTGGCAATTCTCCGGCCGCGAAAACTCCTCATCAATCGGACACAAGCATATCGGACAGACGTCGTCTGCGCCTGGTGACGACATAGCGGGCTCCTTACCTTGATTTCGCACCAGTGACGAGGATTTTATACTTTTTCAAGTTCGAAAGAAACATGAAAACTCGAAAATAAAAACTCACTTGCAACAAACAAAAGTATGTTAATCAGAATATATTAGTCCTTCTTATAATTACGCGCCTTCCGCAACCGACATAATAATAGAATGGCTCAGAGACGACATCCGCAGAATCCTGCCTTGATAACAATACTGATAGCAAGCAATTTGGACGCAGAAACAGCAGGCTCCAAGAGCTTCAAGAAATCCTGGACAAATTGGGTTTGTTAACTTCGACACATTTCCGAAAAACTTCCCCACAAGAGGAAAGGCGAAATTGATTCTTGTCTCGCTAAGCACCACAGACAGACAACAGCAATGTCGCCCAAAAAGACTTCACTTGCCTTCTCTCTTACCCTCTAACAAGTACGTGCGGTCAGACAACCGTATGCACGGACATCGAGAGAACATGTAGAAATAAACATTTATCGGAAACATTGTGAATCGAATTATCCTATTCAAAGATAACTGGCGAAGCTTCATCGCGACAGTGAGAAAGAGAAAAGTGAGAACTTCTACGACAAATTATTCTTCAGAAGCTAACAAGACGACAGTATTAAAGGTGAGTTATACTACCAAAATGACAACATCAAACTTATCAACAAAACCGATATCGTTCTCGAGTAAGTACAAATGCCATGAAAAATTTGTTCAAACTGTTGAATCTCTAAATTCAATCAACATCGGCGGTGGACAACTGCGAAAAGGGGGAGACTTCTCGTGTGAAACAGCTGTGTATAAAATGTTCTGGCAACGAATCGCACCCGTAGTGATGATGAAAACCTCCCGGCGAAATTTAAGTCTCCTTCGAAACGAGTGTCTGCTCAAGAATGAAATAACCATGTACCCATAAATATGACGTATGACAAATAGTTGCGAATTATCTCGGGTTAAAAATTAGTTCGCATGCAAGCTAATAAGTATCATCATCGAATTTTGTGAGACATGTAATCAACAGAGATTCTCAAGAAACAATGTTAGCGGTGTGTGGAAACTGTGGACGAAAAACATCTTCTAGTACCATTCGAAGAACTATCATGCAGGTGCAAAAAGCGTAAGCAGCATGCAGCAAGGCCAAACACAACAACGACCGAATACCTTCACATACAAAACAATTAAGGGGCACGCTCCAATGCTCGGAAGATGTGTTGACAGAACATTCCGGAACTTCGCTTCGATCACAGGCTATGTGACTACCTCAGAGGAACGTTGAGCGACCCTGGTTGGGTGAGAGTGCTCTCACTTCGAACGACATCAAGACATAGATTGTCATCCGTTGTTGGTATCAGTCAAATGCTTGGGATACTCCTGCCGATAGTTAGCAAGGGCACGTGTAAAGAACGAATTCGAGTTCGAGAGAAACGCTGAAATTGTATTCGTATCATATGCTTCCAAGCAATATCCCACAAAAGAACTCGGAAATAGGAAAAAAATAACTTACATGCAGGAAGGTTTTGCAAGCCGAATGATTGCTGTGTGAGAGTTTGAGGTGCTGGCGAAACCTGAGGACTAGGCGCTTCCGGTTTTACAAGACCTGGCTGCGCCTGAGAGCTGCTCGGCTGTACTTGTGGTTTTGGTGGTTCGACAGCAAATTGACCGAACACCAAATGGTTTCCAACAGGTGGCGTGCCCCTAAAACGAATATCTTTGAGCACATTTTGTTGAACAAAACGTGCTGAATTTGATTGTCTCTAATGGCAAGATTACAGTTCCCTTTTGGACGTAACTCGAACAACGCTAAATCACGTACGGTCGCAACAAAAGTTTAATCTATTTCTTGAAAACTTTTTGGGACTTAGAAGTTAGCAAATTACCAATTACCAGTCGGTTTGCCGAAGCCGTCTTACGATTTTTAAAGCTTGACGCGATCACCTCAGCGTAGGCCCGCTCACAACGGGTTGGTCCCCCATTCTTAACAGCTGACCCCTTGCTTGCCTTTGTTTAACTTCTCCCGGTCTCTGGAGTACTCTGAACCGAACCACAATTTTGAAATAAGTATCTCACGCTTGAGGGCACGCTCCACCCACTGGAGGAGTGTCTCAACACACCACGGACTTGCACAACTCTCGCCAGCTGCCTCTTTTCCCCATCGACTTTCTTCCAACCTCTAAACCCTCCTGAGAACCGAGTTAAGGAATTTTGCGGGAAGCAGCGCCCAGCTGCACGGCCCAAACCTTTCGGGGTGTCTCTCTCGATAGTTTGTCCACCCCTTATAGGCCTTGATCCACTTTTTCCCCATCCCTGGGTTGCCCTGGAACCAAACTATGACTTCACCAGCGATACCAATAACTTCCAGCGCACGTGTCGCGCAATACGGGCAGGGCTTAGCATAGCTCACGAATGCTCTTCACATGTTGTTTAAACCCAACCCATCACAACCTTGCAGAAGCGACCGTCGTCCGGTTGGCTCGTGCAAGTAAGCCGATCTTTCCTGAGACAATAAACAAACAAGCAAGCGAAGAAACGTAGCATGTTATATCATCAAAGTGAGGATTATAGGATGAAGTGCAAGATAAGTATTTTATGCCTACAGAAAAAACTTGATTGCAGTAAGGGATAGCTAGAACGTGGATAGTGTGGAAGTCCGGCATAATATCCGACTAGAAGAAATTAATCGTAGTGAATAAGAGAATTGTATCCACAGGCTCCACAAAGTCGTGGCATTGCTGGTGAAGCATGTGCCCCGCTTATCTTCTTACCTTGGCCCCCATTTAGCCATCATCGTCCTCCCCCATTCGCCTTATGCTATTATTCGCCGCTCTTTGGCAATCTATGAGATCAATTTCGTACCATCACCAACTGTTGTCGAATGCTGCTCCCGCTTCTGGTTTTCCGCTGATAAGGTGTTGTACCGCGTAGGTGAGTCCGTCAGCTGAATTAGTTCCCTACCGTTTTCTATACTCCTTAGGGCATTTTTTTATGTACCCTAAGGAAAAAAGAAAATCGCCGATAGAGTAAGGAGCGGTTTTGATTTTACCCGGTGAAAAATGAATTGGAATGAAATTGAAATTGAATGCAGTCACCCCTCTAACTTGATGTGGATGGATAAATAAAATCGGAAGGAGAAGTTTAGAAGAAGCTCCGCCTCCCCTCAAGCCAAACGATCTAACCCCGCCCACTTAATAAACAATTCATATAGAAAAATAGCGATTTTAACGGAATTTCTGCCGGAATCTCTCTAGAAATGCCGGAATCTGATTTCTGGATAGAACTTGAAGAGCCCATTCGATCAGTAAAATTCCATAGATAAGAGCGGTGTTATTTACCGGTAAAAAATGATTTTAAATAAACATTTTTAAAATTTTATATCACAACAACTAGCACAAACCGCCCTTATCTATGGACCGCTCTTATCTATGGGATTTTTTAGGTAATTTATTTCGAACTTGTACTTCTGCAGTTGTATTGATTATACTAATTGCAATAGTAAACAAAAACAGAAAAAAAAGGCATGACACGTGAACATGCCATGAACGGGAGCCAGAAGCTTCCAATGAAATCTGCACGAATGGAACGACGACATATATGATGCAAGTTCAAGGTACTTTATGCGTAAACCGGACGAGCCATAAGACCCGTTTGGGTGTTGTTTGCACACCCATAAGTCGGGCCTCCACCTTCGACCTTCTTCCGGTCATCGCAGTCCGTGGCCGAGAGACGCAAACATCGGCCTAGCGCTAAACGCCTGTCTACATCTGTACTGCTCTTAACTACAGTGATGTCCGTCTTTGTAAAAAAAAAAGAAATCTTAACTACAGTGAAGTCTCTCTTCGTGAAAAAACTGGAAACAAGGGAACCAAATAATGCCCGAAAGAAACAACGAGGCTGCAGAAAATGTGCAAGAATGTACAAGAAAGACCGATGAACAGCGTAACCCACCTAGTCACCGGCGCAGCAGCAGTGAAACCAGGCACTGATGCAGCAGCTCCGGGTAGCAATCCCTAGATTGAAACGTTTCGAACAAAAGATTCCAGGAAAATTAATAAACTGGTACCTGTACTTGACCGAGTGCTTGCTGTAGGTAAGCTGGTGATATTCCCGCCGGTAATGCTTGCTGCGCAGTAACTTGGGCAGCATTTTGTTGCTGCTGAACAAGAGTGCGTGAGCTTGAGCAAGCTCTTGGAACTTTTGCGCTGCCAGTAGCTGTTGGTGTTGAAGCAATGCCTGCTGGTTCAAGAGATTCTGCGCAGAGAAATGCTGCGATAGAAGATTTTGTTGCGTAAGCAGGTGCTGGTTTGAGATCAGGCTGTTTGCTTGTGCTTGCGCTTGGGCCTGCGCTTGAGCTTGAATTGTTGCGGCCAAAAACGGTTGTTGTATTTGAAGCGTGAGTAACTCCTGAAACGCGAAAGATGAATTCAGAAACTGGTAGCGTGAAGATTTGGAAAATATCCTCCAATGAGAAAACTTACCCTCCGTTTGCGCTCATCTTCCGCTTTCTTCTGCATCGACTCTCGTTGAAGGCAAGCTATGAGTTTTGTGAAGCATTCGTGTTTTTCTGCTGCTAGTTCATCACGGCGAGCCTTCACTCGTTCTAGCTGTGAAAGTTGTGCCTTTAGATTGCATGTTTGACCCCCAATTTGTAAAACCCGTCAAATTAGTTTGCGAGATTTATCTGCATACAGATCTAACCTACATTCTAGGAGAGCGGCATTTATACACCAAGGCGTTCGGGGACAAAAAAACCATACTATAACAAACTAGGTAGAAACTGAAACTGCCTACAAAATGAGTCGACTCAACACTGAGGCGGGAAGGAGCAATTTGGTTTTCCCTAGGCATTCACGAGCTTACAGAAAAGGGCCCACTTGTACCAGATCTTGCAGTAAAAAGTTGTGGAATATAAAATGATTAGAACCAAATTTATATAGGACTGTGGAAACTTTCATATGCAAATGACGAGAAATTACTTCTTCCTTCATACCTTCACCTCAACATTGCAAAAACGGACCTATTTCTAAATCTTTCTGAAATAAATGAATGATATTACATGAGCGCAGGACTTACTTCAGCTTCACATGCCTCTAAATCCTCATCAACTCGTTCACGCATCTGCTGGCGCTCACGCTGGCGTTCTTCTGCTGCTCTTCTTTGAGCTTCTCCTTGAATGAAATAGATCAGCTGCAGAAATAATTCAACGGAACGTCCCCGGGGGAATTTTTTTTCTTCTCGTACTCCTTCGTTCCCTTTTACATAGTGTGGCCAAACGACAAAGCCTTTCAAATGGTTACGAAAACCTTTACCAACAAAAAAGAAAAACTTGTCCTTAATGAATCTAAAAATTGAAAGCTCATGGTGAGAGCTGAAAACTCCATACCAGCTACGCAAGACGAAACAATGCGAATACAATAAGCACAAGCCCATTTGCAATTGATGCTACCGTTTTTCCCTATTATTCACCATATTTCCGATATTTTGGTATATTCGAGCATACCTCGAGCGATAAGGGATTAAGTCTTCACCGTTTATCAATCTTTACCCGGATGCGG
>MU912828.1:24606-39713 GCA_036418165.1 Cooperia oncophora
ACTGTCACCGAGAATAGGGCGAGTTTTGAAGGTGGATTTTCCATTTTCGACTACCGATTCCTGCGTTTTGGGCATCGGCTAGGAAACCCAAGAGGTACAGAAAGGAAGAGTATGTGGTCATAACTCGTGACCTCGCCCCTTTTTCGAATCCTTTAAGATTTGAAAGCTATGAAGGTTCGGGGTATAATACTCATTAACCACATTTCATTACTGAATGGTCAGCCTCGTTTTACAGCGAGCGACATTAAAATAAGCCAAGTAATACACTCCGATTGAACGACTTTTCCCTGGTGCATCGCCGTTCTAGGGAAATAGTCTCCAGGATAGAATAGGGTTTTGACTGGATCAGCTTCAAATTTTTACCGGCTTCTCTAATTAAGACGATGAAGCCGATACGTTAGCCAAGTAAACTTGCTCACTAAATGCTGTTCGTACTGATACTATGTCAAGGCTACAAAGAAATCGATCGTGGGTTAAACTATGCACTTCTTTCATACTTTTCTTTCTGCTCCTTTCCCACCTGCTGTGTCAGTCCAGCTACTACGGTACGGATTCGATAAGCTCAGCACTCAGTGACTGAGCGAACAGCCTAATCCACAAGGTTCCATCAAAGCAGAAACACACAAAAAGACATGGGTGAGTGATACAACTGGAGATCGTAAGCCGAGTAAAGTAGAGTAAAACTTGTTGCGATGGCCAATGCCTAATAAGATGCTAGTGTCAATGATGTATATAGCTATTTCCTTACTGCTGCGGAAACCACAAAGAAAGCGTTACAAGCGGCGCAAGATTGGAAAAACCTACTCAGAATGGCTGTGTGGCACTAAGTCAAATTTACTATTTAACAAATGCTCTGAGGAGCATACCATCTTACCACTCCTTCCCCAATCTAGCTGTCCTAGATCTATACGAAAAGACAGCTGGGGAGGTGAGACAATGTTTCGTATCCCTGTTTGCCGTTGCATCATCGAACCACCTTGTAGCTTCCTTCCGCACCCACTCCTACCCCACCCTTCTCTCCCATAGGAAGCCGGTCAGCTGGTAATTGATTGTTCCCTCTTTGGATTTCTTGTTATGTATGTATAGTTACTAGATGATACTGGTGTAGGCAATATAAGTCATGTTCATGGTTGTGGGCCTGAAGGAGGGCCTACAGCCCGAAACTCTGTGAAATAAGACCGGAAAGAGTTTCATTATATCTACCACAAAGAAGACTTGTGAGACAGTGAAGCACAGGAACCCTCTGATATCAACGTACCGCTATATAATCAATAGATGATAGTGGTATAACAACGTGAACTTCGTAGAACACGTTATTATGGCCACCTTCTTCGAACACTCCTGGGTGAGCAGATTCTTCTTGAACAACATTCTGAGTGATAACGTATACATTGTGATCAGTTACTGCAAGAAGCCTGAATCAAACTATTACATATATTCCATTGAGGAAAAAACGGCATAGAATTCTCACCTCTGCTGAGGCACTCCAGCCGCGAATCGCTGATACACATGGTACATATGCAGCATTCTTTCGCCCTCATTCACATACACGTTCATCGCCAACTTCAAAATGTCTCCAGAATGGAGCCTGACAACACCAACTTCTTTAGTGATCAGAAAAGTAATGAACGGAATATTTTGAAAGTTGTTTTACGAAAAATCGTGAAAAGAGGAAATTTTAGTCGAAAAGACAGGTGAGACACTTGCCCATCAACAAACAGAATATCGGAGTGAAAGAAAATCTTGAGGATTGCTTGGTTTTTCGGAAACTCACAAGACATGGTGAACGAGATTTCAAGCATCCCCATATTTCTTCCTCTAAACCTGTGTTCCTTGTGAATTTGATCGTTGGAACATTGAGGACACTTAATCAAGGCGCTGTTTTGGTTAGGAGGGCGCTTGGCAATTTTGCTAGTTTTCTCGCTATTCCTGTTAAATACACGTTTCACCTTGGTCAGACGTGTAAACTCTTGTCAAGTGTTACCGTAGCTCCACTGCACGTCTTGACAAGTATTTGCAGGTTTCTACAAAATGATCGGCAGGGATGGATGGAACCAGCAAAATGCCTCAGCAACTTGAACGGTGCCGCTAATCAATCACAGTGATTATAATTTAGCAACTTAGAATGAGCAATTCACGAAAATAAAATGTTTAAGCATTTGGAGAATTTAAGTTTGATTTTGAATTTTGACTTTTTAGAAGTTTAAGCATTAGGAGAATTTAAGTTTGAATTAGATTTTTGACTTTTTAGAACGGTTTACTAAACGTGTCGCAGGACTTCACGACTTAATTGTATGCCAACTATATTATTAGAAACGACCCCTTATTTCCTGCGTTAATTTGCACAGAAGTAATTTAAAGCTGTAGCGATGCGAACAAAACAGATTCTATCAACCCCTACAAGTACAATTGGAGTAATCTGTGAGCAATTAAAGAAACCGGGTATGTGGCAAGAGGATCGTAACTCGCCGCGTATATGGGCGTCGCGTGCGACGTCGCGCCTGCTAATGACGACGATTTTAGGTGGTATTGGTCGAGAATAGACAATGTATGACCAAAATGACATAAGTGTCTACGTCCTTGTATAGATAAAATCTGATGCTCCAGTGGAAAGGGTAATGCAAATCAAGGAAACATCGTGCCTATTGCCGTCGCGACAAAGCGGTAATTCATGATTCTCCTGATCATCTCCCAAGAAAACCTACATCACTTCGCCTTCAACTAAAGCGTCATCTTCATGGTGTTTCTCCGGTGACAACTCCTCGTACTGGAGTAGACTGTCAAACGACTTCGGCTCGAGCTCTCCCAGATTTTCCATGTTTGCTTGCGACATGGTTTTGCGTACCACCTAAATAGGGAAACCTTTTTTCATTGCAGTGTGTTCACATCGTCGGATCTACATTATAATTGCACGAAAGTCAGTGGTTCTAGTAACAAAGGTGAAGATAACCTCTTCGAACCCTTCGCTCCTAACAGGCGGTTCTGATGAGTTCCCACTCGTGTTCATTCCAGAATCTCCATTTCCGTCAGACTAAAACCATTATTTGAACAAACTGATCATCTTTCGTCATGGTGAATTGAGGAACCTTTTCATTCCCATTGTTGTCCTCGAAACCTTGCAATCGATTTCTCCGCATCCTCATCAATTCGTCCAAAATTGCGTCCTTGAAAATCACGAATTCAGTAAAATTTTAGGACAATCGGAAAAAAGGCAACGAAAGATTGGAAAAAGAAAACGCTCCATAACGTAGAGGGTCCGTTCCGACCTTTACTCAGACGAATTAGCTTTATTTCGTCAACTCCGGGACTCATCAATGAGGTAGGGCTGACAAAACAAACCATACATGTGACTGAGCATATATTAGGTTGTTCGGAAAGAAATGCGCGTTGAATTTGTCCATTTATTTCTCTCCTACTATAGAAGATTTTTCAAAACAGTTTTGTCTATTAGAAAGAGATTTTTATTGTGCATCTTTTGATATATTTTTGTCTATGTCTACTTTGTTTTTTTGAAGGAAAAAGAACTTTAGGAGGTCAAGGTCCCTACAAGGTGTCCAAACGACGTCGATAAAATTCCTCCACGACAACGCTCGTCCACATGTCGCGAAAATCACTTGGGCTGGGAAGTCCTGCCTCATCCGCCATACAGCCCAGACCTGGCACCATCCGATTACCATCTGTTCCGGTCGATGCAGCACTCCCTGGCCGAGAGAAAGTTCACAAACCGCGAAGAAGTCCAACTCTGGGTGTCCAACTACTTTGAGTCGCAGCCGGCCGAGTTCTTCGAAAGAGGAATCCATTCTTTGCATAAACGTTGGCAACAAGTCATTGATAATGGAGATTATCTTTTGAATTATCTTGTTTAATTTCGTTTTTATAATAAAAAATTTTTTAACTCAAACGCGCATTTCTTTCCGAACAACCTAATATTATGGGTGGTTAGTGACAGAGCACAGCAGAAAAAACGCTTTGCCTACCTGATCTTTCGGTGAAGGCACAGGAATAGTTTCTAAATTTGACGGAATTGTTTCACTGAGTACAGGAGGCTGGTTGCGTAAGCTTTCCTGGAATAAAAGTAATACATGGCAAATGAAACAAATAAAGAGAATAACAGACGCTGAAAGAAGACTACGAGGAATGTAATTATTCTAAAAGATGTCTCGCGATAAAATATGGTGGGTAACGGGGCTTGACTAAGAACAACAAGGTAGTAACTACCTCAATCAGGATGGGAAGACCTCTCAAATGCCCTAGACGGGAACATCTACTGATCTGAGTCGTACGATCATACGGCGAAAAGATGGCGCGTCAAAAATGACACTATCAGCACATTTCCTTATCATCTCATTTCAAGCAGGATGGGGAGAGCTAGTAGCAGAACAACCACCTTAGAATGGAGTTGTTAGGAATGCACTTCGGGCGTAGCAGCCAGTGAGTGAGAGCTTCGCCATAAGCGAGTAGCATTTTTACTACGCGCTCCAAGCCGCGAAAGTGATACATCCTCTAGGCTTGCGAGCAGGAGTACCTTGCAAAACGACGGTGTCTGCACATCAAATGAACGCGAGAGCTGCCTTTAAAATGGACTATACCATTCCCATAGACGAGAAAATCGAATTGCAAATGCTCGGCGAGAACAATAGAGGCTCTGTCAGTGAGGAAATTGCTCTCACAAACAACCCGCCACGATACTAGAAGCAACTAAATGTACCGTTCTTTTTCTCCTTTTCGCTCGTGCTGTGGCAATCGGTGTTACCGGAGGCTCGACAACAACTGCTCGCGCTGGTTCTGTGCGAAGATTGAGCGTCGACTGGAAAAAAAGTAGTAGCTTTCCAAAGGAAAAAAGATAATTTAACCCAAGTATACATGTAATATTTCAAAAAATGCAAATAAAAACTTCTTGATACTGTGGGGTACCGAAGATATGCCAGCACCTGACTGCGACCTTAACTGCAGATCACAGAGGGCCTCAGAAATTTTAATTCGAAAGACATCCCTGAATATCAAACTACAATATTTTACCCTGAGTTCGAAGATTGCAGTTTTTGATAAGGGTGCAGGAACAAATCGAATAAATAGTAAGACTCAAACTAAGAAAACGATGTAGAGGCAAGATAGGACTCACGTAAAAAGCAAACTGGACGTTCACAAGGCTGGTGATCATGTCAGTGACCGCTTCTAACATCCCACCATTATTCATGCAAGCATTGCGATGATAGAATCGTTCAATAATTCTCCTTAAGAGGGAAATAATCAGCTTCAGTTAAACAAGACCTTTAAAAATTTTGAAGCGTTAAAAATCTTACCGATTATTTCTGAACGCGAGCATTTGGAAGTGAAGTGTGCCTTTATTGAACGCATCTTTCAGCCATGCGATGGACAGACGTCGGTCATCGATGTCTCCCCACTCAGCTCGAAGAAGCTGTTGTTGTGTTCTCGGGAGAAACTCACGGACGAATCGCCAGTAGACTTTATCACCGGACAGTAGCCTGAAGAAAGCTTGTCACGTAGGTTCTTCGGTCAGTCAAGCAGTCTTGTTCGCTGTGAATGAAGGGGCGTGAGGCTGGGAATAGTGCGCCTGCAGCCCGTTCGCGATCAGTTGCTGACGCGGGTAAGCGGTAACACGTGGAAGTTGGCCGACTTAATAATATGATACAGCCTCGTCACTCGCCGAAAGAAAAAAAAAGAAAATCGAGCTGGCGCAGCGCCAAAGCAACTCCTCTTGACATGCCCCATTATCCGAAGCGAAGCAAAAAAGAGTGTATATATAAAAAGCTATTGGTCCTACCCATAGGCGAAAAATGAGTCCATAGAATTGAAAAGAGTCCTTCCAGTTTCATGCTCCAAATCGACTATTTCCCGCTCAGCTGATAACTGCAAACATGAATGATCTGGCTTTCAGTTATAGAAAAGGAAACAAGGACTCGGCTGTTACTGCTTACCTTGTCCACTAGCTTGGCGAGTTTATTCTGAAAAGGACCATGCTGACTTCGACTTGCTCGTACATTTGGCTTCAGGGAAACCGGACTCAGCTGATACCTGAAAACCAAAAATGAACAACTAACAAAGGCAACGAGGGAAGGGGCCATTCAGACCGCGTTCAGATCGGATCGTTCAGCGACTAGATCGCAAAGTTTGAACGCGGTCCCAGAGGACTCCCGTAGCGAAAACTGCAGAAATCCCTTTTCGCACATAGAGCCATTTCATTACTGCTCTTAGCCGACTTGTAAAAAATAATAAAATAAATGTAATTAACCTCGAAATAAAAAACTATCTCTGAAAGTAAAGACTTACATGGATTAGTAAACTTCTTTTGGTTACCACATAGGGAGCAGCGAGCGTTTTGCTTCTAAACAGGTAAAAATTGCCGAAATCGCCGCAGTGGGATCGTGTTCATAAACATCGCCGTTAAGGAGTATGGGAAAAGGAATGTATAGTGTAGTTCGCTGGGGGTGAATGGGCATATCAGGCGGCATGAGTTTGGCGTGGTGCCAAACCCATTACCCATCAGCAGTTGTTGAAGCGTGCAAGTGATGAGGATCTCGCTCGCATCACTCGTTTTCTGCCAGCTGTTGTCATACCCGCTTCATGGACTGGCAGAGAACGGGTTTGGCTGCCGTTGCAAAGTTAAATGACGAACACGCCTATTCAATCGCAGCGAACAGGAGTATGTACTAGTCAGTCCGGAGCATAAGAAAGTCAAAGAACTGGATAATTCGCGAAAAGAACTATAGAAATTGATCATTAGGCTCTAAGTGTAGCGGTGACACTTGATGTGAAGGTGCAAATGGACATTCTGCACTGAAAGGCATTTTACCCACAATTCGGGCGTGTGACCCGCCAAGGTGTGACCCTTCCAGTGCTCACTATCCCGCTAAAAGGTCGGCTATAATGGGCCTCTGGTCCAGGTTCAATCAGACAAAACAGAAACAAATGACTGGAAAAAGCACTACAAAACATAGATGGTCCGTTTTGATGGTACGTGTGCGGTAAAGTTTTGTTTACTTTCCTTTGGAGTATTCCCTTTTCCAATATTTGGTTTCTCTTTGTTTCTAATTGACCCTTCATACAATCGCTACTCCGTTAGCCCCGGGAGAGGTAGGCTCAGTGAGGTAAGCTTGCCCGAGCGAAAATTTGGTAGCTCCCGACAGCTTTTCACCATAAGTTCCGCCAGCGCCTCGTTTTTCATCGCTATCATTTTCATTCTGACTCCGAAACTGCGTCAAAAACTCTTTTTTGCCTTCTGCCAAAACGCTTTGTTTCCCCCCCCCCCTAAATTTTCGTTTCGGAAACTTAGTTGAAAAGAAAGACAGCTCTGTAGAACAGACAAATTACTTTTGAATGGTGCATTAACACTTGCCGTATTATGTGGCACTTCGGAAAACGAACAATGAAAAAAAAAACAGGGGGAACATAATCTCGATTTAAAAAAGTCAATTCACTGTATGCTATTTTTAGTACTCATAAATACAGTCGCTACAATACAGGAATTAGCAGGTCATTCACACTCCACTCAAGAGTCTAATCTTTAAGGAGAGCCTCATTACTGAGCACAGGTCCCGCGATCAAAAATCCTTGGTTGTTGAACTCAAATGTTAATGACGAAACTGGAACATGAAAAAAAATTATTGAGAAAAGAAGCAGAAAAATCTGTCGAAATTGTTCCTGAATAGAAAACGCTAAAGGAGGGGAACCACCGTTTCAGCACGGAGTCTTTAGAAAAGAAAGGGGCATAATGTGAGCCACTGCGCGCAGCATTGCTCCTCATGAGCGGGTAGCCCCCAAAGCGCAGTTCCGCGACGAGTAGCGAGCAGGCTACAGCATAGGGATATGCGAAAAGGAGGTGTGAGTAGACGACCCGACCGCCGCGCGCCCGTCCCCCCCCCGCCGCCCCCCCCCCCTCGAAGAGGGTCCAGTTACGACCCCCCCCTCTGCTCTAACTGACAACCAGATGCATGTTCACCACAAATGGCTTCCTGAAATGGAATCTGGATTATCGAAAGGCGGACTCTGCTCTAAAATTCAGGCAAATAATAGGCTGTTTCAGCTGAACAACAGCCCCGCATTACCTACAATTTCGTCTTAGGATTCAAAATAAAACTCGTCGTTCGCTAACCATGTATGACATGCACTTGTAACAAGAAGCAAAACAATAATCAGGGACGCATGGTGATCAGTTGATCACTTGAAACATGCACGACAACATCAACGAAACATGAAAAATGCAAAAAATGCGGAGCGAAATGAAAAAATGGATAACCAGACGACAGTATATCGTTCTATACTTGGCTATTATCGATCGCAACGTTGCGACCGCTTTCATTGGAAAAACGTCGCTTGGAGCGCGGTGTTTGGGCCCTGCAACGTTCGCTAAGGTCTTTTCGGCGGTTAATCTCTCTAGACGGGCACGGCTTTTGATGAAGTGGTTAGAGGGCATGCAAAGGGATGTCTCGTACTGTTGGCGTTTTCTACCAGTTGGCAATGTGCATGTTCCCCCCGTTCGTGAAATATTTCGGATGGGTTTCGGATCGGCTAGGGGTAAATGGCAAGCGGGTTTTTATGCTTCACACGAGGATTACTTATTTCGAACGCAATTTCATCAGGATTAAAATCGTCTTGAAACCGCCCTATCTTTTCTTTCCAATAAGCTTTACAGTTTTCCTGAAGACCCGCTAGTTCAGGAGATATTTTAGATGGGTCACAGACGCGCTACCCTCTGACCCACCCGAAAAATCGACTCCTTCTGTGCCATTGTGAGGATACACCTTCGAAACTTCCGTGTGCGCTTCTAAACGCCATAGTTTCTCAAATGAGTGAAGAGGATAGTCGCTATCGCCTGGACCGCTTGGTCGGAGTGGGCGCCGTGCATCACGCTTCTTCGCAGAGGTGGTGGAAAGATGTAAATTCTGATTTCAGGTGCTTTTATCCATGTCTGTTTTAGGTTTTGGAAAGGACAATACGCACGCATCTGTTTGAGACGTATTATTTTGTCATTTACTTATTGTCTGCTGTAAGTGATATTTGTTTATTCATTTTAATTATTCACTTAATTAATTTATTATTTACTTTTTAGTCTTTGCTTCTTGCTATATACTTATCAAATGTTGTGGCGGTTCAGTAGCGGTTTTGTAGATTGCAGACGAGACGAATAGTCCAACCGTTTATCTTGGTTATACAAGCATAGGGTTTGGGGCTACGCCCACGCCTCGAAGAGTTGGATGCGGGGATTAGGGGGAGAGGGTCATGGCCATCGTGGCGATGACAGAGCTGACTATGGATCTCGTACTCGTACTGTATTTTGTTCAGAAAAAACTATGCTTGTCATCATTCCTCGTATCGCACGAAACCAACAGGAAGCAAGCAGGCAGTGGTAAACACACGACAAGGAGGCTATACTGTCATCAATACCATAAGAATGTGGATAATTGAAACCACTCTCGAACATGGAAAGAAGTAGGGGATTTATCACGGAATGAATGCGGGACCAGTAAAGGAGAATACATGCAAAACTACGTTCTACTAATCTAATCAATTCTCAGGGAAGTCTCGTGACATTTTCATCTGGAAAATGCGTCACTTCAGTAATGTGCAAAGACTCCACTGCAATGTCATGAGAAATTCTGACCCAAACGCGGACTATTTTTGATGAGTGCCGTTGAAACCCAATTATACAAGTACATTTATAAATAGAAAAATGATGCATTGGAGCATCCAACGGACCTATAGTTCTTACGAACACTACTCTATGCAATCGTTCTAATCCTTTGGATATCCTTAGCATCGCAACACGTACGTTCCCCAAGCAATTTCGACGTTGTCGTGAGATACTGTGTTTGGTGTGCATCCAGATTTATTTACGGCTCATTTGGGGTACGGTGTATGGTTGTTCGCCTACTGAAGTTATCGTACTGTAATGCCTCTAATCCCCGAACAGCCCGTTCTTAGTAAGACTTTTTGAGCTGGGACAGAGGTGCATCCACTGTAGTTGCCGGCCAGAGCACCTTGTCTTAAAGTCGATATCTGCACACCAAATCAACGCGAAAAGTGTTATGGGACAAGTTCTGCAATGTATATGCATACATCACGTGTCAACGTCAACTTTCCGAAAACCGGCTCCCATCGCACTTAAAACTGCACTATTAAAATACAAAATCGTGAACCCTACGTGCTCTAAAACATGTCCGAACATCACTGCTACTCCTATATAGATAGGTACTTTGCGAAGGAGCAGCCAATGCATTAGAAACTACTGCGAACATTTTCGTTCACCATAATCGTTTTGGGAAACATTCGGCTTAGCCCACGAAAGTCCACAGGGGAGAACTGGTTCAAAATCTCCTACGGATTACTGATCTGGAATGCTGAAGTGCATTCAACAATAAATGAGAATATCAACATCAGAGAGATAATGGAAATCGCTAAAAAGCCATCTTTGGGAATAGCGGGTGACTTAAGTTCCTGGACAACACTTCTACAGTATTGAGATAGCGCAGAACATGAAACCAACTTAGTGGCCAAAAACACGAGGTGAAATTCGAACAGAGGAAGAGAAGGACAAGTCCCTTGCAATATAAAGTGGGCGAACCCAACGATGAGGGTGTTCGCGACGGGCTGGTAAAGGGTTCTGAGTCGTTTGGGCAGGTTAATTGTAACAAATAAAGTTAACTCTGCAATATTTATGACAGTGTTTGCGACAAGAGAGATTTGGCAGGCCGGGGAATCGTAGCAACCGTAACAAGTTGCGAATTGGAGCGCAGGGTTGCATTGGAGCACGAGAGTGGAGCCTTACAAGCTGTTGGTCTTGAGGAGGAAGAATTGTTGGTGTGACTCTTAGAATGAGCAGGAACTTTGTTTCTTGAGTTGTGAATGTTTCAAACATTTCAGAACTGATATTTATCATCCAGAATGAGGTGGAACTCTTGTAACTTGTATTCTGAGCACCTTAGCTATTCTAGAACTGATTTTCATCATCTTGTATGAACGAAACCTCGTACATTGTGCAGTGATACAATACTCGAACTCACAAATACTCCGGAAGATCAGCTTCTGTCCGTCCATCCACAAGGAAACTAACAAACAATATGAAAGGCGAAAACGAAAACAACAAGAAACAACTAGGTAGAAGGAATGATGTGAATAGTATAGTATAACAAGCTCTATGCAACGTAAAAAATATAGGAAATATTTCGAGGTTGACGTGACTGGTGATCGTGAAATGTTTGAAGCGTACCTTTACAACACCTGTTGTCATCTGGATACTGCTGTATTAAAAGTAGCAGCTCTTTCTGTGGTTTTGGAACTATACAACTAAGCGACTGTGTTCCCAAGCAGGATCCCTTTCGCATGTTTTTCTAGTTGCAATTGTTTCGTGAAACATTTCCTTTTTTTCAGGTGTATAGAACTTGTTCACTACTGCTTGGCATTCCGCCTTCCTATTGAAGTGTTGTTGATATTTTCTATTAGATCTTCTGCATTGTTTGCTGACTTCTCAGTGTGACTACTTTGATTTCCGGAAACGAATTGATTGCAGGAATATGTGTGTCGGTCACAACCAAACTTAATTACAAGTAAAGCCCTTTTTGTTTTTATCGCAAATGTTATGCAACCTATATAATATTTTTGTCTAAGCTTAATGTTGCCTCATAGCTTCATGGTTACAGAGTTCATTGTTACTGGATGTTACGTTAGTCTACTTCCAGGATAGAGTTACCAACTTTTCAGCACACGCACGGGAACGTGACTAGATAACCGGGTGGGCTGTCGCCACCAGGGCAAGGCCTTCGAATGGACCGGTGTTTCCCAAATTTGTGCTGCAATAGATATTAGACGGGAGCACCGTTTACAAGGTAAACGTTCCTATTGTCTTCAAGGTGGGCTTAATGTTGATTTCATGATCATACGTAAGACCTGATAACCACTTTTTCGCCTCTGCCTAATGTATACCTTTGCAAAAAGCATAAATTCCAATCTAAGTTAATTCTTTCCCCTAATTATCAGTCCTTATTATATTATATTAAATACGCCACGTCAAGCCCTCGCCCTATTTTGGCCACGCCCACCGGGTATCTAAGTACACGCACCCTCACAGCACAGTATGCGAGAGTTTTCATGGTGGACGATGAAAACCAGTCTAGAACACCTAAGGTGCCTAGAATACAAGCTACAAGAGTTCCACCTCATTCTGGGTGATAAATATCAGTTCTGAAATGTTTGAAACATTCACAACTCAAGAAGCAAAGTTCCTGCTCATTCTAAGAGTCACACCAACAATTCTTCCCCTCAAGAACAACAGCTTGTAAGACTCCACTCTCGTGCTCCAATGCAACCCTGCGCTCCAATCGCAACTTGGGTTACGGTTGCTACGATTCCCCGGCCTGCCAAATCTCTCTTGTGTGTTGGCGCAAGCGGACAGCAAGTAAATTTGTCGTGATGTTGCGTGCATTATGTGGAGACCTGCGGACCTTCTTTTCCAATTGTCGGCCGACCACGTAGTCATTTCCTGTAGAAAGTTTATAGAAAGTGCCCCAATAGAAAATTTGGTCTTGTTATCCAGATGGATGTGAATGGTGATCGTTTCTGGACCATTTCCTTTTAATATGTCGATTTCTGAGCGTATTGTTAGCGTTGAGGTTATTCTGTAGAATTCACTCGGTCGTCAGTTACTGGCATTTTTGCTGAAATTTACTGGAGTTTCCTCTTTTCAGATCTCAGTATGACAATTCTTTCAAACGAGGAGTTTCTCAAAGAATTAGGAGCGATGTACATGGACGCTCGGCTGGGTGGCCCAAAGTCTGTCTACGTGACCATGAAACCATGTAGGTGTACTTGCTAATTTAAATGAAATTGACACCCTCTTCGTTCTGTTCCGGAATGGATCGGTTCCTTCTCGCTTTTTTTAGTATGGAAAACATCCATTTCCAAGGTCACAGGACTGGAGATTTTTGTTTGGGAAAAGACGAGAGCGGCGAACTGGATGCTAAAGTTGAGCTAGTCTGCGCGGCAGTTCATTTGTCTTTTCCCCCAGCCAAGGGGTAAGCTGAGAGCGCACACGACTAGAGTCACATAGCAACTGTTTGCTCTGCGAGGGTAATTCGCGGCTACGCTGGTCCGCTCTAAGGTATAGTGTCAGGAATCCAGAAACGTTCGAAGGGCTACGGTGAAGGCTACACATCGTTTGTGGGTTTAGGTTGCGTTCATACCTTGCGTCAGCGTTTTGAGCGTTTCGAGCGTACATCAGCGCCAGCGACAAGGAAATTATAGCGTACGCCAGCGTACAGCGGCGCTAGGGCGACTAGCCAAGTATATGTATCGATCTAACTTCCAGTGTAGCCAGCGTCTAGCAGGAGTACTGAGAAGTAGGTGTAGTAGTCGAAAACTTATTTCCGAATGTATTTTGTCGATCATGGCCACCTTGAGCCGAACCAAATAAGAAGATTGATGCACTTTCAAAGGTGACGAGATCGCCTAATTCGTGGACCGTAAATTGTTCCTTCGAATATGCTCCATGGTGATAAACTCTTCGCTGTACATCGGAGTATGGTGCTGTCCCAAGTCTCATTACTCATCTGAATGTGTAATAACAATGTGAAACTCCAAAAGTTTATTCCAAAAAACTCAAAAGACAGCAAAAGTCTCAAAAGTTTTTTAAAATATCTTATCTTGCGATATTTCGGTGCGTAGCACCTTCCTCAGGCCTGAAATTATTTAGCTTGTTTTCCGCTGGATATGAGCCTACATAAACTCTTCGCTGTACACTCATTCCGGTCTGCAATCTCAGAGGCTGTCAGACTTGCTCAACCAAGGGTATCAAGATATTTGTTGACTGCAAGCCTCCCTGCTTTTCATTTTTTCTTCCTCCTTCCTTCGTTCTTTTCCTTCCTTATCTCTTCCCTCTTCCTTATTTTCTTCCAATCAAACGTCCGGCTAAAAGGTAAGATGGAGAAATACCTCTGAATTCATGGGCAGAGAAAACATTTGGTTGCCCGAAGCCCCGTAGACGTTATGGTTTCTCGTCGGCGTAGCAGTGCCTCGCGCCTTGGAATATTCTTCCAGTTCGGAGGGCTTATTTGAAGGGTTTTCCTCTCTTCTGCGCTGCTGAGTCAACCAACATCCACGTATTCATATTTGGACTCCGAAGCCCATGAAGGTGATTGTGTGTTATTTTTTTGTTCACTTATGACTTCATACCGGGAAAGTTTGAATTTATTTCACTTTGGTATCCACAGAAGAAACGACATTGATCCATATTTTTTGATCACGAAACTGTTAAAAAAATCCAGAGACTCCAGAGCTAATGAGATTCATCACTTCTTTCATTGAATCCAACAATATGTAAAAATTTGCTATGGAGAAGCCAACCGTTCGTGTTAGTGATTGCGATTCATCTGCAATCTACCCAAGCAATAGTGAGCAAGGCGTCTACATTGAAGGCAGTTGGCACGATAAATCCTCCAAGACGAGCAGGACTAATACGCCTGGCAGGACGGAATTCCGCGACCCTGAGCAGGCGCTGCATAATGCCTTTTCCAGGGAAGGTGCCCTTATAAGGGCGCTATCAAGCCACACATAAAAGTAAAAAAATTAAAAAAACCAAAAAATTACATTATTATACTTAAAAGGACCCAAACGCCCGCCACGCCCGCCCGCCCACAAATGGACGACCGTTCCTGACGCTCTAATGATTCATTTGCTAAGCAAATTATGAAGCGAAGGGATTGGTCGTGATGCTGCATGGATATATGAGTACACATATGCAGCCGTCTTCGGTAGCGGTTATTGGCAAGATGCCTACGGGAAACTCGTCCAAAATTGATTACTAACACAGTGAGAACGGAGGCTCTTTTTTCGCAGGATTTTGACCGTTTCACTCCGTTTCCATTTCCCCACTATATAGCGCCCTACTAGCATTTTAGGCCGAGCACCAAATCATCGTGCCAACTGCCTTTAAAGATTTTTAGCAATACCATTGTCATCTGTTCTGTTTTTTGACTGCAGTTCCGCTTGGTGGGGGCATCTTGCTTGCCCATACAGATCGTGTATGTGACAAGGCAGTCGTTTGTGTCTCGCTGGTGGGCTCGGCGAGCGACGTCGCCCCAGACAGACCAGTTGTC
>MU912829.1:1804-15587 GCA_036418165.1 Cooperia oncophora
GGCTCTTGAATTTTTTGGTGTAACCCCCCCCCCAACGCTAAACATTAGTCTCTTACCTTGGCAGCCCAAGGCTTGTAGTCAGAGACTTTTAGGACATTGTTCGTGCTTCAGCGTCAGAGAAAAACAGGTGCCTTTCCTTAGCTGTTTTTCCCATTACTCCATATGTCACCCTCGAGGTCATTAAAATCAAATGTGAGATAATAATTCCACTCCACTCAATAATTGCTTTGTTTTCAGATCATGTCTGAATACTAGTTGCAAATGGTCTGCTACCACCGTATTTTTCAGGGTTTCCTTGATTGTGTGCCTTTACTGGTTGGTATTACAGTATCCAGACACCGTTCTTGGCTGACGTCACCTGATTCATTAAAACCTGTATTTATTCAAAGCTAAACAGCCAGCTATGTGCAAAATCGCTTCCTCCTTTCATACGTATGGGTTTCTGAACAATTTGCGATCTATTCGCTGAACAGTTGCAATATGTTTTTTTAAGATCTTGATTATCCATTCATAGTTCTGTGGTAGAGGCTGGATTCCTTGATTAGCTGCTTAGCCTCCCTCTCAAACTCTTCTCTTAACAAAATAGTTTTTTCCACAACACCTAGTTCATCAGTTTTTATACACTAGTATCTCAAATATTGCCCAATATTTGAAAGCTTCCTTTGCTTTGCCGACTAATTTAGAAGGAGATGCTTGAGGAGGATTCGTCGAATGCTTCAACGGTCCACATGTGTGATTTGGTCGTGTTATTCGATGATCTCTTTCATTATAGTGTGATTTAGCACCGGCATCTTCTTTACTGCACTTACTTTGCCCACAATCACTTTTTGACCGCTTTGAAATTCTTGAATGATGCATTCTCCATTTTTTCTTGAACTCTAAGTAGTATGATCTAACTTTATGCCTATTCTGCTGTCTCACCATCTTGACCCATTCGTTTCACATGTGCTATTTACCTCTCCCTCCCCCCTCGGAAGGTCCATCACGGGAAGGAACTAGGGGGAGTGTCGTATCAACCCCCTGAAAAGGAAGAACCCAAAATCCCCAACCAATGATATGCCCTGCGCTGGGCGTTGCTGAATTCAGTGGGTGAGGCTGGAGTTCCTTCATGAATCTCGTATTGTTGAGCTGCGAATGGAACAAGGCGATTCGGCTAGAACGCGTTTGTGAAGCAGTGTTTCCGTACACTTCCCTTCGCTTGCGTGCTAACCGGGAACGTGCAAAAGCTTTTCGTCCCGATGAAAATGATAATGTGCTCGCCGATGATCAGTTCCTTTTCGGGATGCTGCACGCACTCTACTTCAATCACAATCGTAGCGGCTTATTGGATGCGATGAGCCCTGTACAATGACTGGGGGAGCCAACAGATGCGCAAAAGTGTTCTCATCGTCCCAGACCAATACGATACCAGTTCAGTGCCCGGAGAGTAAAGGCTTGGTTTGCCCGGGCAGGAGCTGATCCACGGACCGCGCTCGGGGTAAGAGCATTAAAATTTTGAGATAGACCTTGGGCTGTACGTGTGCCATTCCGAAGAGGTACTGTCACTAGTAATGTAACTAAGAAAAAATGAAGAGAGAACTGAGTGAGCACCTTTTACAAAGTTGATAACTTCATTGATATCGGGTTGCCCAACGATGAAAGCTTTTGGCCGCTGACCATCCACCTCGTGTTCGACACCTACAACTGCGCAGTCCTTCACTCCGACAACATTGGCTTTAAGCGCCTCTTCGATTTCGTAAGGGTTTACCTGAAATTGCAATCGATCCATTAAACCAATACGGCTCCGAATTGATTACCAGTTCGGGAGAGCGGGTCATACTGACACCGCTATTTCACTGGTCTCGATGGTATACCCTGACAAGACAATAATCGCGTGCGACCCCCTAAAACAAAACTGGGTTGTTTCTACCTTACCTGCCATCCTCGGACCTTTATCATTTCTTTCGTGCGGCCGGAAATGAAGAAGAACCCCTCGTCATCAACGCAAGCCAAATCGCCAGTGTCGAACCAGCCGTATGGTACTGCACTGAAATCCATAAGAAGTCCAGTGGAAGACTTTGGAAATTTTACTCATCGAATTAGTAACTTCTTACTGGATTATTGATTGATCTATTAACTTTGATAGTCCTCACCAACCGCAAGCTCCCTAGTACACTCCAGTTCGATGCGGATGATGTGAGGGAGGAGGGGTTTAGCGTGACGCCAACCAATTCTCTACCAATTGTGGAAGTTATCTGGCGACAACAAGAGCAGAAAGACGAGCTGGCGCAGCGCCAAACCCATCCCCCTGACACGCCCCAGCATCCGCAGCGAACAAGAATTCAAACAGCACGAACCACACATATTGTTGACAGAGTAAAGGGGCACATAATGAAAAGGACTATGAAGAAATTACAAAGGAAACGAAGTTTTACGAAGCTCTCACGGATATTCTCCTAAGTATCCTTGCATGTTGGTTGGAGCCTGTACCAGAAGCCTACCGACCTGGTTGAAACCCATGAGATCGCCATGTTCATCAAGTATCTGAAATGTACTATACTTCCGTTTACACTTCATACGGCTCTCCTTCTCTGCAAGTGCCAACACATGTTTTTTCATTTTTGTCCCTAATGTTATCAAGCGCAGAAACTTGGATAATTACCATACACAACTGTGAGTACGAGAGATAGGATTCGTAGTAGGGCAGTGGCAAGGGCACGCCTCCACCAGTTTTACAGGGATTAGTTTTTTTTGAAGGTGCATTTCATTCCACGATGCGTATCCACGGTAATCATGGACGCGGTTGCGTGTGTACCTGGGGAGTGCCGGTTCAGGCATACCGTCAATACTTTCTCATGCATACGCTGTCAATATTTCTGTCCAACACAGCTTAAAGTACAAGAGTCCCGCTACGCTCTCGTTTACAAATGGTTCCATGGACACGCCCTCTCCTCTACAGGGTAACGGTGGCCAAGTTTTAGGTTGGATATTTCAGGCATGCATTAGAGGGAGGAGACGCAGTTGGCGCCAGAGCATGACATCGCCTTGCGATCAGTTCTTTGAAAATACGACCCCCCTATTCCATCCTCAAGTACGATCCCCCATGCTACCTACCACTTTCCTAGATTTTCCCAACTTTCCTGCCACTTTTTCCATTTTTTCGAAAAATTTCCAGTTTTTCAGCCAAAAATTTTCCGTGCGGCGAATGAGGCGATTTATACACAGGGTGTAACAGAAAAGGGTAATTTCTCAGATGTTCTCTAACCTCATACAGTTTTTCAGAAATTTCTCCGAAAATTTCTGATTTTTCCCAAAAATTTTGCTGGCGAGCGGGGGGGGAGTGTCAGGAATTTTAACCTATCCATTGTTCAGCTACGAAAATCGGAATAGGTTGTATAAATCTTTGGCAGTCCCTCTCCCCACAACGAATCTCACCAAACACGACGTGAAAGCAAGGGAAATTAACCTATCAAAAAAAATTTTTTTTTTTTTTTTCCTCTGACTAAGACGCACCCCACTCGCTCCGCGGTCAAATACGACCCCCCTCCCCTTCTTGTGAACATCACAACGATTGCGTGCCCTGCTTGTCGCACTCTGACAACTTCGACTTTCAAATAAAACAGATTGAGCCGTTAAAACAATTTCTTCCTTGAATTCAAGATTATCCAAAGGTTGAAGCCGATCCATTAGCCGTTTGACAACCAGGCATGCTCTGCCTATACGGATGACAGCTTCTAGATTCCAATCTGAGCACGGAAATATAAATAACTCCTTGCTCATCAAGCCATACACCTGAAAGCATGATAGGATGATCACAGCAGTCGATAAAAGGACCAAAGGAAACCATTAGCTTGATGTACGTTCTCAGACTCGGGGAGCCGATTTTACCGATCCGATAGTAGAGTGTTCCATTTACATTCGCTGCTCCCACACGAACACACCATGAAAGGGTCTACATATTATATGTGATTGTGCAGATTCATCGTAAAAATTATTATCGATTATAAAATTATTCCAAGCAAAAACAGAAAAAATAAGTTATTCAAAAATCCCATGCGTTTTCAAGTCAAAGAGCCTTCGCAGGCAACCAGCCTCACTGGCCCTATGGAAAGTGAGATATTGGGTGGTAGTAAAGCCTCATCTGACTGTTTCCTTCAGATTTACCTCCAATGCACATCTCCAATAAGAAATCGGCTTCAATCTCTCTCTCTGTCCAACCAGGGCACCACTTAAGCATATTCACAACAGCGCAGGGATCGTTTTTACTAGGTCGGGAATTTTGGGCATGAGGGGTTTTACGATGCTAATCCCAAAAATTTTTTTCCCTCAAAGTCGTAAATGCACCTGAATAATTAGTTTCCAACCGCAACGATTCAAAACCTGTTCGAGCCGGTCCTTCAGATGAAGGTACTCTGAATGACAATTCCATGCTTATCACGGGTTGAAAATGAAAGCGATTTCTTTTGAAATCCGTTTCAGACAAAAATCGTGTGTCTAAGCAAAGTCGTCCATCGTTGCTTTACACTGTCAGCAGAAACATTGGGGGCCCCTCGATTCAACAAATTCGATGAAATGAGGATCTTGTTTAAAGTACCCTGAATTTTTGTGAGTTTAAAATGACACAATTCAAATGATGCTTCACAAAAAAGGCCATAAAAAAGGTGCACGATTGACAGTAGTAATCTATAAACGTTATATTACCTAAAGTCGAACTTGCAAAGGAGAGTTTTGTTCTTTATTGTGTGTATTTTTTGTTTTGTTTTTTAGATTTCCGTTGCCTTATGTATCTACAGCCATGGTCATATTGACTGTGCATGGCACGGGGTGTCGTTTCGGTTTAGTCTCGCTATTGCCTCTTCTGTTTTTGGGGGCTAATCAGTATGCGTCTCGCAGATGAAATAATGCTCTTTGTGGTTCTTCGTGATAGCGAATTACTTTTTGATAATCATGCGAACATATAGAGAATAAAGAGTGAAGCCTCCTTAGCTATCACTCCCCATCTTGGGATCAGAACGCATCAGCTTTCATCAGACAACTCTTTTCTGTCTATGATCGGACCTATACATGGACTCAAACCGGTCCGCGACTGGGTTTATACGAAATTGAAAATAAGTCGCTCGGGAGGTAATGTGCCTGCGACAACCAAACCTGTACCGTTTCGTGCAAAGACATTGGTAGGAGAGCGCTATATTGCGCAATATAGTTTTAGTGACCCTTCCTTTTTCTCAGGACTCGCCTCCATACTTCCGCCTACCCTCGCCTTTCAAAAGTAAAATGAACTATCAGACTAAAAGCCATCGAAAATCGTCACTTGCAACGTCATAGAGTGTAAATCGGAGATCATCTAGTGTGGATTAAGGGTTATAGTGTTGGAGAAGGAGTTTCAGTGGGCTTCGCACAAACATTGAAATGGGTTCTATCTTACACAGTTTAGATTTGTTTCTGCTTTTTTTGCTTCATTCTAATATCAAACCCTGATTCACACTACCTGTAATGGCGAATGACCGCGGAGTTTGCCTTTTATCAGTACCGTTTGCCATCACAGCATTTCCGCTGCACAGATGACGAAGTACTCGTGTTTTTGGTTGGAAAAACACAGAGATCGACTTAAACAGCACTCTCTCAGTCTGTTGACTGTTATTACCTAAAATGTTAAAACAGTTTTCGGCCTTCATTTAGGTTTCCACGCTATTGCCATCACTGCATCGCGGATTAGTTATCCCCGCCTCCCTTTCCTGAATCTCTTCGTGCCCCTCTCAGCAAGACTTTACAATGTCAACTAGTGTTCAACTTCCGAAGTTCTTTGGGAGTTCATCTCTTGAAACCTTCATTAAATGCTTTCTACTACACTCTTGCCCTTTTACCTAGGCTTTTTCCGGCCCAATGAGACGCCACAAAGGCTAATACCCATCACAATTCTTTTTTTCTACTTTTATTTTTCAGTAGTTCTGTTTTTGCATACGAAGATCCTTCAGCCTCCACAAAATGTTACAAGCGCTCAGAATTGGTTTTGTCTGTTTTTGGACACGCCCACCTATAACGAAGGGTGAAACGTTGAGCGCTAGCCTATCTCCTGTTAGGGGCGCGCCAATTGTCCAATTTATTTTTCAAATCTGGAAAGGCTTCCAAACAGAAGTACGACCATGTTCAAGTGCAGTGTTCAGTATACTGTACTCCCAGACCGGCCCCTAGGAATTCAAGCTTGGTCTTGAGGGACGGGAGGCAATTCGCTACAGACCATCGGACCGAGTTAAGGTGCCTTTAATGAAATCAACAAATTGTAGTGATCCGAAAACTCACTTGGAAGTCCTGCAGTACTTGGAGGAATCCTTCTTCATTCCATTTTTTATTGACGACCACCGTAGCGCCCTGTACAAGCATGCAGAATACGGTAATTAGGCCGCCGGCGTGAAAGTACGGTAATACTCCATGAACACGATCGTCTGCATTCACAAGTGGAAAAGGATACTTCTCAGAGTTCCCAGCACGTACAGATCTTAACAAAGTTTAGTAAATGGGAGCGCCATTACCAGTAACCTAGATGTGTGTAGGGCCCCGAAGCAGGACAAATCATCCATTTTTAGAACGCATAGGATTCGGGTGATCTTAGAAAAAGGGTTATCGAATTTATTCTCAGAAGGATTCTTTCAGATTGTTGACTTTCCCGTTTTACGCCCTCTCCATACTTCCCCTTCTTCCTCCTTCCCTCTCCCCCTGTTGACGGCAAATTTTGGAGAATTAGGTAGGAAGTTTCGAAAGGGAAATATTCGAGGGGGGTCCTACATTGGTGTCCTGCTCAGAAGTGAAAGCATAGCATAGGCCGGCAGGCTACACTCACATGATCTGACGAAGATGGGCGAGCAAAGTACGGTGGTTGTGTCGAATGGCTTTCGGGGGTCCAGTCGTACCAGAGGAGAAGAAGATGAACGCCTAGAAAAGACAGTCTCAAGAACAGACCCCAACAGGGAACATACTTACCGTCTCCTCCTCATCTGGTTCCACATAGGTGTCTATTGCGACTGGTTGACGTCTGCACAGCTCCTCAAGGATGATCGTAGAGATTGTCTCGAATTTTGGTTGCATAAGGATTTCACCAGTCTTCATAGCATATTCCTTTTCTGTGAGCACATACTCGACCTTACATTTCTCGAGGTACTTCTCAAGTTCGTCTGTAAAAAGTTAGACAAGGAAATAGAAGAGATGTGAGGAGAAGGGAATAAGCAGCACATTCGACTCTCGTCTAGAATCTTAGAGGTAACTTAGGGTGTCTTGCACCTTCCCAATGACTCAGCCATGCATTGTTCCTCAACGGCATGAGCAGCGAGCTCCCGAGGTGCTTCTGCTTGTGAAAAAAGTCATAAATTCGTAAATAAAGAAAACTGCGAAATGTTGAAAAGCGCTTGAACGAGGGAAATGTTTTCATCTTCCTTTTCGAAATGGAGACTCTCATGTTATTGAAAGAATGTAGAATGCTAGTTGCAGGCGTGGAATCCGAGTTTGCTCTTTGAATCTCACAAGCGAGCGTTAAAGGCAGTGTCGGCATGGATAATTTGCGTTCTCTTACCTGGAAATGGCTAGCAGAGCACATATATTCGGAAAATGGTTGAAAAAAGAATTGAAACGGTCAAAAACAGCTGCGAAGGAAAGCCCTCGAGTCTTTATGTACTCTAGAAACAATTCGCGGAATACAGAATTTCCCCAGTGCCAATAACCGCTATGGCACGTACGTGCCGCAGGTTACGTCACTCGATGTAGCATGTAGCACCTACCACTTTATAAACAGTCCCATTCGCTTTCAGAACTTTACATTAGCAAATTGATCAATATATACGAGCATTAAGAACGGTCATCCATTTCTTGGCGGGACGAGCCTGAATGGGGCTTCTCTGTCGGATATGTTGTAGTTAGGTTTGTCGCATAAGGTTCTATTATCACAGTGTTTGATCTCTCCTATTTCGTTGCATAGATGATGTTGGTATTACCGTCATCCACGTGTGGCGTTACGTGTACATTATAACTTTCTATTACACAGCATGTCACTCACGAGTTGTTGCATTACTTGCTAAGTTCACAGCACATGTCGCACAATTTGCACTGAGTGAACAAAAACTACCCTGCGCCCACTGTTTGGTTTTGCCATCGACGTTATTTCGGCTGGAATGCAAAGGAAGCCCATACCAAGCTGGTGGATACATACGGTGAGGACGTCATCTCTTACATGACATGCAAGAATTGGTTCGCCAAATTCAAGAAAGGAGACTTTTCTCTCGAAGATGCTCCGAGGTCGGCCGATGGAGTTGGATTTGGAAGTACTACGTTCCACCGTGGAGGAGGACCCGTACCTCACCACCAGAGAAATGGCGACCATGCTTAGCTATGATCATTCGACGGTTGCACGTGGACTAGAAAAGCTCGGCAAGGTAGCAAAGCTTGGTCGATGGGTCCCACATGAACTGTCCGCTTATGACCTCTCGAGGAGGGTGACCACCTGCACTTCTCTCCTCACTTTCCAAAAGAGGCTTCACTTTCTCAACTCGATGATCACTGGAGATGAGAAGTGGGTCCTCTACGATAACCCTGTGAGGAAGCGGCAGTGGGTCGACAAAGGAGAACAGCCAGAAGCCACCTCAAAGGCCGACCTTCACACCAAAATGGTTCCCCTGTTCTGTTGGTGGTCCAGAAGAGGCATGGAGTACTGGGAGCTGCTGGAGAAGGGACAGACGATTGACGCTTCCACATACGTGACCCAGCTGCGGAAATTGAAAGATCACGTCGACCGTACTCGTGGAAGGAATGCGGAAATCTACTTCCACCATGACAACGCCCGACCTCACACTGCAAAGGCGACCCAGCTGGAGAAGTACGGATGGCTGATGGTCGCCCACCCTCCCTACAGCCCTGACCTCGCTCCTTCTGACTACTGGCTGTTCAGCCACCTGCAGCGCTATCTGGACGGAAAAAAGTTCGAAACAAAGGATCAGGTCAGAAAGGCACTCGACGACTTCTTCAAGTCCCAGCCCCCGTCGTTCTGGAAGGAAGGAATCGACAAGCTGCCTGAGCGCTGGCGTCGAGTAGTGGATGGTGATGATGCATACCTCTAATCTTCAGGTTGGTTCGCTATTGAGATATTTACGAAAAAAGTCGTGTATAAGAACTTATGCGACAACCTAATACAATGCTGCCTCACTGTGTGCCAAATAAAGTACTTTTTTACCTTGACTTGTATTGTTTTCGATGCAGTGTCGACGAAGGTCTCATTTGCTGTGCATACTCAACATTAGAGATAGAAAAAAAGCCTAGAAAAATGGTTCAAAATCGCTTTTCCCCAGCAAACTTTTCACCCATTTTTGACCTCCCCAGAAGCGCATAGCAAAAACGAAACCCATTTTGTGATCCTTATATGGACCCCTACAACATGCAACAAACCATTTCTGAAAAGCGCGCCACGACCTGAAAGACCTCCCTTGTAAGAATCAACAAGCGCAAAGAAGTGGGGGGGGGGCATTTTGCATTTTTGCTTTCCTGGATCAGCACTCTAGATGGCTCGACACGTCTATGTTAAGCAGCAAAACTACAAAATGCCTTTCCCGTTGAAGAACCGTTCCAAGAATCGTTTCCGCATCCATTGACTTTTGACTCTCGAATCGGTGAAATTTTCACGCTTCATTACTTTAGGAATATTTAATGAACAACGTTGTGATGCAATTTCGTCAAGTATAGAGAATGGGAAATGTAGAGTCCAAAAGTTATCAATAGATACAGTATCGATGGATCGTGTTGATCCTTCCGTGCTTCTTCGCTTATTTGATGTCGCCGCCCCTACAGAATTCTTTCGTCACCGCAAATTACAACGAAATGGTCCTCTCCCTGAGCGCTCTACAAACTACTATCACATTCGACGATTTATATTCTTTTCTCAGGGTCAGTTCAAACATTCTTTGTAGCCACTGCGATCACCGTTGGTTTACATTTCAGAAACTCACAAGAGGAGAAATAGTGGGGCGGAACAGAGTGATATTGACCTCTTATCCCTCTATCGGATAACTCTCTTTGGGAAATTAGGTTCGAGTCAGTAGTTTTTTTTGTCGGAACGGTTTTTTTCACCTTGTAATTTTGCACACACAAATGAAGACACGTGTATTCTCCGAAGTCATTCTCGCTGCACACGCTGGAGCGCGTCAGAAGGGGGGGGGGGGGGTGGTTTCGCGCTGCTTCAGCCTGTTTTCCACGAATTGTTGAGGTCCACTGACATGTCCCTGCGTCTGCAGCGAAAGCGACATATTTCCATGCCATTATCTATTTATTGGAGCTCTACTCTATATACCGAATAAAACACTTTGAAGGTCGTCTGCGATCGTTCTGTTATTCTTGATTCTATTACAGTAACTTGTAAAAAGTGTTTCAAGACGTACAATATTGCTGGTATGCGCCATCTGGCTATCAGTGAGGTCATAGTATTCAATAGCTTCTACGATTCCGAATGGAAGAAGAATGCATGGCGCATCGTAAAAGGGTTGTACAACGGTGAAGGCAATTTTGTCACGAAGGCCGGCATCATTCTGAGACAGGAGGTGAATAAAAATCCTCACCGTGAAGGCAGTTGGCACGATAAATCTACAAGAAGTGTGGGATCACGCTCAGCAGGGCAAAGTTCAACCTCTTGAGAAAGCGCTGCGAGGCACCTTTTCCAAAGAAGATACCTTTATCTACGAAGGTGCGACGTGCCGATCCGCATGCTTATCGCATAAGGAGGGCAACAACTTTAACAATGGATTCTAGCCGTAGGTCTTTATTTCATTTAGCCGTTATCTAGCCTTTCCAGGATTATTTCCCGTGGTATCTCCTTCCGAGGGAATTACAAGTGAAAATTCTTCGAAATCTGAGCCGGAGAGATGTTGATAGTTGTCGCCTATTGAATCGAGATATGTTCGAGCTTATTCGGCGCAATGAGAGATGGATGAAAAGAAGATTCATTGAACAACTAAAGATACGAACGGTTCGTTACATCGACTGGGAGCTGTTCGACTTAGGAGGGGCATTTTGCATTTTCACCGGTTGTTTTGCTAGTTCCTATTGAATTACACGTTTCACCTCTACGATACCTGCAGACTCCTGTCAGGTGTGAACGAGGATTCCTATTAGCTTACAGGTCTTCATAGCATAGGTGGAAATCGATGGGAACCAGCAAAATGGTCACCCCCCAAGCTGAACTGTGCTCATGAACCGCCGAAATTTTGTGCGGAAAGTCAAGGGGATGAAACGCGACTACCCCTTTTCTCTCCCCAACCCACCCCCCAGCTAATTTGGAAAAGGCTTCCGAAAGATATTAACAACCGATTTTTGTGTTTCAGGTGTATAATTCTACCATACAACTTGGACGTATGTTGTCACGAGGAGGGAATAAAAGACATTGGTCAGTTAGGAAGAACCCTCATATTACTAGTTTTCTTTGGAATTTTATTATGCTGCCCTCAATTTGAAGGGACACTGCACGCTTACCTGAAAATTTGGTCCTTTCCTTGGGTGATGTGAGCAGACCTACAGCTACGGGAAAGGGTCGCTGTCGTCACTTGAAAAAAAAGGGTGGTAGTTAAGCCTTTGTATCCTCGTGGACTTATTCCTGATGGTCTCTTTCTCTTATGCAGGACTCAGGCACGCAACACGCCGCACTACCAACCATTCCGGAATAGCCCGGCACCTCTCTCTCGTTCTCGTCATTAGTCCTTTGGCGACACAACGCCTGATAAGGAGCTCATTCTCTGATCCTCCCTGGAGTCCGCTTTTCTAAAAAAGCTCACCTCGCGCCAGGACCGCAACGAAAATTCTAGTTGGCACGTAACCAGCATCGCACAAGACAACTTCTAGTAAGCGTGCAGTATGAAATTAAAAAAAAACAAAAAAACGAGAACAAAAAACTCGAAGGCAAAATGTAAGCTATATACTCTCAGCATATTGGACAAGCCCTTAATCTGGGACCTCTGCGAGAATATCTGATTATGAGTGGCTAATGCAGACCTCATCTTGCATCCTTTATAAAGTTCGAGCATTGCCTTCTGAAGAAATTCGGAAACGCCAACGTCTACGACCTAATCTTCTCTGAGGTTAGCAGTAACCTTCATTCACCTTATAATGCCATATTTTTCAGAAAAGTGCTATTTTGTCCGCGAGAGCACTACCTACCTTTCGTAGTTCAACTCATTTCAATTGCGGCCAGATATTGATCAAAGTTTATTTCCGATTATGATTTTACTTTGAGCCGGATGGAAGTCCACTCAAAAGAATCCGCTGAATTTGTTTGGGCGCGCCAAGGGTGTTGAATTGGACGCAGGGCCTGCCAATTTTTCTGGCGACAAGGTTGTAGGAGCCCCCCTCCCTTGTTTATCCCTTCCAACAACTGGTGGAGAAGGGTATGGCGATACGGCAAAGCCGGTCACCTGACACGCCTCAACGTACGGCCTGTGACACCGGCGCCGGTAGTTTGGTGCGGGGGTCTTCGGTATAAGAGCATTGCGCGCGCAGTTTATCGACGGGGGGCATTTTGCTTTCCATAGATGTGTCGACCCATCTAGGTAGCGTTTTCTCGAGTTGACACGTTTTGGGATGGTGGCTAGACGATCCTGCTCCAGCTTTACAAGAGTTCACAAGTTTTACCAAAGTGAGATTTGCAAACCGGAACAAGGGAAGCAGTGATAGTACAAAATGCCCCCCCCCCGTCGATAAACAGCGCCGGGACTGCGATATTCGAGTTTAGATAGCAGTACACAAAATCTTCTTTACGAAACCAAACTTAGGGTCGTATTTGATTGCGGAGGAGGTCGCTTTTTGCACCATGACGAATTTGGAAATTTTTTGAAATGGGCTAGAGTTTAGTGACAGAACCATAAGCAGTTTTCCCCCCGATGTCGGCGCGAGACTACAGGTTTAGGGTAGCGCGGACAGATCGTGAGGTGACACCCGGGTAATGGAATCGCCCGAACATGGCAATGTTCTTACCTTTTCGACTGGGGTCTGTTATTCTTCCTCTGACACTTCGTAGGACATTTAACCAATTCGCGACCAGGCTCGTTTTTCGAAAACGGCTCGTTCGGACCGGAGCATTTGCGTCCGCCACCGGTGGTGGACACTGTCCCTCGTAACCCCTTGCTGTAAGTTTTGGCACTGTACAATCACTCTTCCCAAAATCTTGCTTTTGCTGAACCTTCGAGTGCAGAGGTTATTACTTAGGTCTCAAAAATGTCACTTTGTCCTCCGATGCCATTTGACGCCAATGTGCGCTAATTTAGTGCTATAGTCTTTCCTCGAAAACCCGTGTAAGCTTGCATATTGAGGTGATTTGACATATTGAGGTGGCTCAAAACCTCCTGGTGGCAAGGAGGTTTTGAGCCGAGCGGAAGTGGCACTCGTGTTAAAAACGACTGCTAAGCCAACTGTGTCCACATAGATAGTTGGTCGAAAGTTATCTTGGTTCCGGATCTCTGGGGCAGTAAACGGTTGACAGTGCTATAGTTTTTCACCGGCGCCGGCTGAAATCTACTCGCCGTCGCCTTTTTTCGCTGAAGTCGCAGCTGTCTGCATTCGAGCTCAATTGGGGGTCTGGAAGCCCGATCACAAATAAGACACTAGGTTTTTATCTTTGCAGAGCGCTACATGGCATGAGCGCCATGTAGCGCTCTGAAAAGGCTGTAGCTTGGAGGAGGAGTGATTCCCTCCTTCTAAGGCAAGCTCAGCCTCAGCATCGCATTGATAACCCTTGTGCCCTACGCTAACGTTCCTGCTAAAAACGAATAAATGAATGAATGAATGT
>MU912830.1:9839-42559 GCA_036418165.1 Cooperia oncophora
CGCCTGTGGCGCGAGCGAAAGGCGTTTCGGGCGAAGCGGATGTTATATTCGTGTTCAGGAGGTCGAAGTACCCCTACGAGCAAATTTTCAGCCAAATCTGCCTCTGTAGAAAAAGGTCAGCGAAAAACCGGCCTGATTTCGGCCGATTGAGGTAGGAATAGTTCAATAGTGCCGATTCGCCTAAGGAAAAAGGAGACTAATGACCAAAAGGAGCGAATAGGCGTGTGTACTCCCGGGAGTAAAAATTATTACCAAAAGGAGCGAGTAGGTGTGTGTACTCCCAGGGTATCCTATTTGCCGAAAGGGGAGTTTTTGCGTGTACTCCCCGGAGTACACGCCATCTTCGAGCGTGTAATTAATCGTATCAAATACCTTTGCAAAATCAGCCGTGTCGAAGTTTAGTCCTGAATCGTCGAGAGGAGGACAGTGGTTTTCAACCTCAGAAAGGTAACGCCGCATGGAGCAGATCGACCTTAACAGCGATTATGATTCTAATGAAAAAAATGGGCATTATTTACCCTTTATTGCCCCCAATCATTCGAAATCAGGCCAGTTTTTAACCGCTTTTTTTCCTCGGACACAATTGGCTAAAGATTTGTGTCATGGGGTATCACATGCGCTTGGCCCGAAACCTCCCGGCGCGCGCGCCACAGGCGCTGACATCAGGAGACTCTAAATCACCGGCGAATGCGGCGCAGGCGTCAGCAGGTTTCGAGTTAAGCAGGAGCCGAATCTGTCCACGGAGTAGGTCAATAACTAGCTTCATTTCGGATGATTGGGACAGTAAAGGGTAAATGGTACCAAAAAATGTATTAGGTTGACCCGTAAGCAGCGGTGTTTTTTTTTCTAACTTGCAATTTTGCGTCACATATGAAATATCATACGGAATTTTTTGCACTTTTTTGCACTATGGGTCGACAACTTTTTAAAGGATTCTATTTTTTTTTGCCCTGTGTGTCTGGGTCTGGCTGCGCTTCAATGATAACTTTTGAACTGCTGCAACGGTTGAATGGAAAGGTGTCTAGGACACATCGTTGTTGGGGAATCCCAACAGGATGGGGGTCGTATTTGGGCTGAGAAAAATTTATTTTGATAGTTGATTTTTCTCGCTTCACGGACGTTGTAAAGGGGGGGGGGTCGTATTTACTTTTTGGCCTTCTAGGAGTGGTGGGAGTGGTGGTTGAGTTTTCGTGATTTTCCTGTTTCATGGGTAGCACATACCCAAAAAAAGGGGGGAGTCCTGCGGACTCGACTAAAATCTCCAACCAATGATGCCAATGATGTGCTTGAATGTGTCGTGGTGTCGTGTATGTGATCAGATCTGTATTTGCAGCGGTCCAACGACTAGCGGTGGAGTGCAGTTAGCTATAGTCCCATAATTCCAACTGAATGGTTCACGTCCCGAAGTATAAGAGCAGTTCAGACATTGAATGATCTCACCCGTTAACGCCATAATCAGCATAGCATTGATGCGTCATCCATCCATTTCTCAACCACTTGATCTTTTCGTAGCAATGAGGGTACAACGACATATCTTCAGGAAACTGCATACATTCAATCGATTCATCGCCTAAAATTGCGTACTTATAACTCTCGCTTAGTGCACAGACATTCTCTGAAACGGGTTCTTCTATATGAACGCCTGAGTGGCGCGGAAATAACAGTGACACGGTCATTCGTTGTACAATCTTGTTCACTGCGCACGCTGGGGCGTGCAGAGGAAGGGTTGGGTTTGGCGCGATGCCAGCCTGTTCTCCAACATCTGTGGAAGCTGGCGGGAAACCAGGTGGAAGGTTAGCTCATCTAAGCGAGAATAAATAAGCCTAGTTAGAAGAGTTACGAGTACAGGTGTAGGATCATAACCTAGGACGGACCGCTGCACATCGCTCATATCTCCATCTCCAGACGAAGTTATTAAAGACAGCTCCCGCGATAAAAGTCTCATGGATAGCTGCTTTCCAATTATGAAACAGTAGCTGATAAGTAATCTCCCAAAGAAGAAAACAGGCAAGAAGCGTTGTCTATAGCGAATAGGACGTTTCGACCGCAATCGTCTCTTCCAGAGCCTGAACATGTATCATAGTTTTAGATCCGGCAACCTAACGCCGACCAAGCGCGCTCGCGACATCTAGCGGTCCGAATCATAGTGCGGGAAACCTTCGAAAAGTACCCACTACTGCAAGAAACAGGCTCACAGTTGTTCACCCTTTAAGGCGAGATAGGTCGCAGCCACACCACAGAGCTGTTAGTAGAGAAATGAAGAACCCTACATTGTCTCCATGTGATGACATATCGTGGAGACGCACGTCACGCTCTGTCATTTTACAGTCCGCAGTGGGGTATAAACGGTAGTAGGTCACTGGTGATGGAAGGACACTCATCTCGATTGTTCATTCTGGGTTTCCTAGTGAATATCCAGAATGCTTCTAACGCTTTTCTAGCTGAAAGTTCCGTCTCATTATATTAGCAATTGTGTTACATGCCCACACGGGAAGGTTGGTGACTGTGCGCAACTGGGAGTAATATATGAAATCCAGTGTCGGGAATGTAACTCTACATATATAGGGGAAACAGGAAGGGTCTTGGCAATTCGCATCAAGGAACACCTTGCTAGCATGAGGCGTGGTACTCTTACAACTGCTCTTGGGAGGCACAAGGTTGCTGAACACAATGGGTTGGAATTCGAAATAAAGTGCAGTGTGCTGGCAAATGAGACGGAACTTTCAGCTAGAAAAGCGTTAGAAGCATTCTGGATATTCACTAGGAAACCCAGAATGAACAATCGAGATGAGTGTCCTTCCATCACCAGTGACCTACTACCGTTTATACCCCACTGCGGACTGTAAAATGACAGAGCGTGACGTACGTCTCCACGATATGTCATCACATGGAGACAATGTAGGGTTCTTCATTTCTCTACTAACAGCTCTGTGGTGTGGCTGCGGACCTAATCCGTTAGAAGCTCCCCGGCGATAAAAGTCTCATGTAGCTCTTCGCCAAGTTATGAACACAGCAGCGTGATAATAATGTCGCCAGAGAAAAACCAGGCAAGAAGGCAGTTTTCTCCAGAAGCAAGCATAACAAACTCGCTCCCTCACAGTTCACACCTCCCTAGCGCGTCACTGTGCAACCCTAGCTTCACAAGTCTCTCTATCACATCTCGCAGTAGTTGATATCATCCAGTGCAAAAAAAATACAAAAAGAAAACAACAAAAACGCAGAGGAAAAACTCTGGGAAGGAAAAAGGAATTTTATCAACACGGTGTCTGAATTTGTGATTACGGTAGCGCACCTTTTGTGCGTCGTGGTTTTGCATCACGAAAATTGCGTCACTCGTGTTTTTTACGCGTTTCACCTCGCGAAATGGGTTGAATTGAATGTATATACCTCCAATGAGTAAACTGTAATGAAGGAGAGCAGAATTATCCAGGGGCATTAGCAATGCCCGCCGCCAACTAAGAACAAGTGAGTGGCCTCCGTCGGAGGACATCTAGCAAGTAAAGGCGGTCCGACTGAGGAGGAGTTAGAACTAGCACTTTGAGCGGCTATAGCAGCCTCCACGCTCACAATAGAGTCGCGAAAGGTGAACAGTCTTCTAGCTTGGAGGCTAGACTACTTGCACAGCAAAGGCGACCCCCACGAGCCCCTTTCGATCGGGGGGCTGTCGTTCAAAGGTGGAACAACTGGTGAGCCTGTTTCTTGCAGTAGTGGCGTCTTCTCGAAGGGTTCCCGACACTACGTCGGAACCGCTAGATTCGACGAGGCGCTTGGTGGGGTAGGTTGCGAATCTAAAACTTGAAACATGTTCAGGCCTCTGAAGACGACGATTGGGTCGAAACGTTAGGCCATTAATAAATGTTCCACCTATCAACCTCGTAAGGCACACAACAACTGAAAGACTTACAACTAAGATGCCGAGGTTGCAAGAAGAGAGAAGCTGGAGAATACAGGCAAGAAGCGTCCTCCAGAACAACATAAACAAAATCGCTCCCTCACAGTCACACCTCCCTGCGGTCTCTGTGCAACCCCTAGCTCACAAATCTCTCTATCACATCTCGCAGTAGTTGATATCATCCAGTGCAAAAAAGAATACAAAAAGAAAACAACAAAACGCAGAGGAAAAACTCTTGGAAGGAAAAGGAATTTTATCAACGCGGTGTCTGAATTTGGGATTACGGTAGCGCACGTTTTGTGCGTCGAGGTTTTGCATCACGAAAATTGCGTCACTCGTGCTTTTTACGCGTTTCACCTCGCGAAATGAGTTGAATTGAATGTATATACCTCCAATGAGTAAACTGTAATAAAGGGGAGCAGAATTATCCATGGGCATTAGCAATGCCCCCGCCCCAACTAAGAACAACTGAGTGGCCTCCGTCGGAGGACATCTAGCAAGTAAGGCGGTCCAACTGAGCAGGCGTTAGAACTAGAACTTACAGCGGCTGTAGCTCGCTTCTCGCTCGCTGTGCAGACGAATAGGGAGTGGGAGTCCTGCTAGTGGGGGCTGTACTACTTGCACAAGGAAGGACGACCATGTACTACTCGAGCGCGGGGGCTGTCTTTAACAACAATCTCCAGTCCGCCAACAATAATTGTATTATTAGCAGGGATGCGCGGTGCCGGGTGGGGGGGAGGGCATATACCCAATGTGAAACAGGGAAATTTCTGAGATTTTCCCGCAGTTTGCCAAAATTTCCCGAAAATTTCGGGTTTTCCCCGAAATTTCGCTCTGGGGTGGGGGGTCGTCAGGATTTAACTATCATTTTCAACTATCGAAATAGTAGTTGTATAGATCTTTGGCAGTCCCTCTCCCAACAACGACCAAATACGACCCCCTTCCCTCGCGGTCAAATACGTTCCTCGTTGTGATCATCACAACGATGGTGTGCTCTGATTATTAGATAGAAAAGTTGCATTCTAGCAATGAAAATGTATACTTGTAATCCGTGTACTAAAAGCCGGCGCAGTTCGGCTTGGTGTGGGTACTGAACGATACACAGCTGAGCCTTTACAGGTCTCCATATGACAGCCTGCGAATTCCTGTTATCAAAGTGGCGCGCTCCTACCAGTTCGCACCTTCACAGAAGTTCACAGGTATCCCAAAATTCAACATGAAATACTAAAATCAACTAGCGGAAGGGCAAAATGCCTCTCCCCTCCCCTCGAGCAGAAAAGCTTAATAAATTTCACTAGACCTTGGTTCCTGCGTTGTTTGTAGTGCACAACAAAGCCGCACAAATTGGGGAAGAGGGCACAATTTGAGCTCTGGAAGAGTTAAAATGCTCTGAAAAGTGCCTGGCTTCTTAACAGGGATGAACAATATAGAAACTACGGCACTGCGTGGTCTTTCACTTCCAGAACCTTGGTAAAGCCACATAGGATTTGGCTGTAATCGTACCAGACCATTGAGTTTTGAAATCATATTTTTGCCACGAATAGGCAGTATTTGTCGTGAAACGGTGATTCAGTCTTTACAGTATCACATTGTTGAACTCTGAAGCTCCGAATTCATTTATGATTTTGAAAATTTTCTCATTTTTATAGCCTTTGTTCATCATGTTTTTTGCACTTACACTTGGCATATAGAACTACCGACAGACTATTTGCTAACAGATTGTTAAGTCCAGACAAGTCCCATAGAATATTAAAATTTAACGATGGACACCACTCTAGAAGCCACATTGCCACCACCCACAATGGTCGTTGTTATGTTATGAGTTTGTGAAAAAAGTGGAACAAAAAATGTGAGCCATATTCACAGACCGCATTTCTTTTCTTGCGAAGCACCGGCCACGGGAATGTTGAAGGAGATGCTTTAGCCTAAGATAATGTTGATACCTTGCGACAGTCAAGAATAAGAGAACCGTGGAAATGGGAAAACAGATAAAGCCACAACAGAGTAATTATAAATGTTGACATGGAGAGTACTCAGAAAAAAGATTAGAAATATATAGACCAATCTCCAATTCTGCGTCTCAATTAGGAATAATTGATCGATACCTGGATACAGCGGTGCAAAAAAAAAACTTGGAACAAGCAAAAAAAAACTATACAGCGCTCCGAATTTGGCTTGCTTACTACTGTAATTGATGGAGCCTTCATCACCCGTGGAATCGACTCCAGGAGCTTCAGGGGTATCCACGGATATTCCACTCTAAATTCCTTAGAATTGCGGCGTTCTTCCTGACTTATGCTTCAGTTCACCTCAAAGATACCTCATGCGGTTAAGGTGAAGGCCATAACTCGGTCATTTTGTCATACTGACGCTGACTTGGGTACCGAAACCTAGATCTCACGTACTTATGTCTTTGCTTAGGGTCGTTTCTACTGATGAAAACAGTATTTCCAGGCATACTTTGTCTACATCCACTATATTTCGGTACACAAGTCAAAGAAAATCAAGTCATCGAATGATTCGACAGAAAATTTTCGATTTAAAAAAAAGTAAAAAAATTTCCGATTTTTTGGCTTGCTCGAATTTTTTTCCGCAGTTGTGTTCTAACAATAAAAAAGGCCGCACTACTGAGTTATGCATTCACTCATGACGATTTTGAATCTGAGTTTTGAAATGACGAAACTGCGAGTAGGAGGAAAAAGTTACCGTGACTACCTTGATCCGACTTGTCCTCGAGAACATCGCCATTCCGCAGTCGACTTTGAGCAATCCATTCGGATCTCCGTGCGCCACCGATCCACTGTTGGCCGAACAATTTCAATAACGGATCGCCCATCTCGTTTTCTGGGCTTTTCGTCGTGTTTGATCCAGTGGGATCAGATTTAAGGAGAAAGTACTGTAATTTGAAAAACCGCGGAAATAGGAAAAGTGCAGCCTACAGAAATGCTTAAACGATGGACAAAGTCGTGGTAGGATTGAACGCTTAGCCCCGCCAATGGGAGGAACGCCGACTCTGTGAAATTTTGGCATTCCTGCAGATTCGCCTTTCTTCAGACCGATACCTATACTTTCTTTCTGTCTGTGGATTCACTATTTTTCTCAATTCCGCAGTTTTTCAAATCGCCTCGTGCACTTTGTTCTATCAGCAGTTTCGTCATTTCCTCAAAGTCGTCATCTATGACGCGACCTTATCTTTGTAATGCGTTTGATTGCGGGTGTAATTGAGTAAACTGAACCCAAACATTTGAATCACAGCTTCTGATTCGGTTTTTTCAGGGAGAGAGATGAAACCTATCACTGCCATCACCTGCAGGATGCGCCGATTACGAGTAAAGTGAAGAAAATCGACTTCCTGGCATTATTGTCACTGGGGGTTTCCGATATTTCTAAGTCTGGAAAATTTTCGTAGAGAAATCTTTTTCACTGTTCAGCTATTCCTACAAAGTCTTCCGAAAACAGGCCAGCTTTTGATTGACTTCTTTCTAAGGGGCAGATTTGGCTGAAAACTCGGTACTAGAGGTAGTTCCACCTCGTGTACACGAATATCACATCCGCTCGGCTCGATAGTGGCTGGCGCCCACGCCAAAAACCCTAAATCCGAATTCGGAAAGCCTCTTCCCTGGGGTAGTCTGACCTCTTGAACACGGATAACGCATCGGTCCGAAAAAGCCTGGCGCCTGCGCCAAGATGCCCTAGATCACCAAATCTGCTGAAAACCTGTATAAGAGGGTTATTTGACATCTCCATCTCAAATATGCCATTCACGCTTGGCGCTGACGCTAATGGAGGGCACTACGATCATCTGCACTCTGCTAGGGCTGAGCCTGGCCTTAGGGGAATCACTCCGTCTCCCAGGTTCAGCCTTAACAGAGCGCTAAATGGGGCTGGTGTCGAGCGATGAATGCCGTTTTCGTGATTAGGGCATCAGATAACACTACAACCAAGCTTTTATCGATTTTGGGGAAAAGGGTGTAGTGCCGAATTGGCGCCTAATGGCGCCAGGGCTAAAGCTGAAGGTCGTGATCAGGGTACTGATTAACCCCAGTATGCAACTTCACAGCGATTTCTATGAAAATTGGTGGCGCCTTATAGTCGTGATCAGGACATCGAATCATCCTTCAGGACAAAATCTCACCAAAAAGTTTTCTCAGGGGTCCCGGGTAGTAATAGTTGAATAGTGCCAAGTTGTCTCCAAATGCAGAGTTCCTTCAAGTGATTTACGTTGAAATGTAGAGTTTCAAGCAATTTACTCTGTTAGCATATAGGGCGTAGTTGAACAGTTGAGCAAAAAAATTACCGGCATGTTCAGTTGAACATGCCGGTAATTTTTGATGGGATCTCTAATTATGACTTTGGCCAGAATGAGACGGAATGACAGTTGCCTCGAATGGAAACATTCCACGAAACATGCACGCAATGCCATGTTCAACGAAGTACGCAGCCGGGCCTTTTCCAGCTCTAGGATATATTTCTATTATACTCCTTGTTTGGAACTCATCGTTCATTTACACTGGAGCTCACCTAGGCGTAAATGGCTTGACAAAAAGATCTTTTTAGTGGAATCTCTAATTTCCAAACCTCTAGATCGATGTGTGCTTCTCGTTGAGCACACTCTAAGAATCTCCCAATTCTGAGATTCTCGATTATCGCAATGAATGCTGCTTATCGCGGATCCCGAAAAGCCTACGGAGGCCTTACTACTTATTAATGACATCGGAATAACAACAACAACTCGCAATATTTTCAGAAGAGTGAATGTGAACATAATAGAAGAGAATCACTCTCAAAATTCTATTGAACCACTCACTTCCGTTTGTGCTTGGACTGTAATAGCCATGATAGAGAAGATCTTCATTGGAAATCTGAAAAATATGAGTTGACGCTTCTCCCCTGTTCTAACGAAGGCACTGTCAAGTATTAGTAAAGTGCTAAAAATGGGCCCACTTACTATTCCTGTTCCTAGTTGACGATAAAGAAAGAATACAGGGAAAATGGTCAGAAATACGAGTAGCAGAAAAAGGAGCCATACATTCGTTTTCATTACGGAAAACTGTCACCGTATGAACAGACACTAGCTATTAATAAAGCAGAAGAGGAGCGCCATCTATACAAACATGTTCGCCGAGCACCGCATATTATTACAGGTTTAATAGTACATCAGCAGGACGTCATGAATAGCGCGTTGACGAACGTTCAAAAAAATTGTACGTGGAAGTGCGTGGTTTCATTTTTCGACCGCACCAAGAAGGAACTACCGTAGCCAGAAAACACGATGGAATTCATTGATGCCTCACAACAGTCGGAAAAAATCGATAATGTGCTCCGTTGATGCCTTAATCTGCGTGGGAATCTCCCGGCGCCTTCTCTTTGATCGCCATTTGTCGTATCATATCAGTAATCGTTATGATTCGATCATTTTAGTTTCACAAGATGTGTCGCTAATCGATTTTGCTGAATAATCTACTTAATGATGAATTTTAACAACGGTAATCATCCATCAGCAGTCGATGCTGAACTACCATCGAGGTAATACTATTAATACGCTATTATTCTCAGCGTTTTATGGCTTCTCATAAGTTTACGATGTAATTAGATAATGGATTCCCACAATAGAGTCTCCCATTCTTTTTTTCAGAATCTGGCGCTAGTAGAATACAGGAGAGGGGCAGTTAGTTGATTTCGATCAGCGTTTCGAGCTATCTTGTGAAGTTCTGTAGACTCTCATAAAGCGATGAAGTTTTACTAATTCCAGTGCAAGCCATTTCCACTTTTTTATGTTGCACGACATTTGCAGGAAGCAGTGAAAAAAAAAACCAGAGAGCCAAGGGATGAGGACTTTCCTCGAGAATGGGGAGGGTAGAGAAAATTCCCGGGATGGCCGAACCGGTTCCCTTGTGTGGAACGGTACCATTTCGAAAATAAGGGTTTTATTTTTTCAAACTCTTACAGTAAAGAAAAATGTTCGTCGCTTGTGGCCTGTGGTTCTTTATAATGTCATGGGTGCACTGCTGGTCCGCTATGTTAAAGTTTCTAAAGTATAAAAAATTGAACTTAGTACCATCCACTCTTTTTAGAACCAAGTCTTCTCACACGTATAAACAACATTGACTTAGTCACCAATCGCACACCCTCTTCTTCAGCAACTCACCCCTTTGCAGAAGTTATAAAATGAACGGAGTCATTTACAACAGTTCAAATCCTCCCCTGTAGTATGCCAGTGCCTAGTTCTGGGAACATGAAAACCCCAATTAACTTTTCCGTTTCTATACGGTTCGCACGCGATATGTGCCACACCCCCGCTTTTTCGTTTATAAATCCATACATTTGAGTTTAATTCAATCCGTATATCTATGAGGAAAAATACGTCGGCAGCGCCTTCAGCTTAGTGGGGGCATTTTGCTGGTTCCTGTTGTTCATTGTCCGATCCCGCTAGTGAAAACCTGCAAACTCTTGTAAAGCTCCGCAATAACACGATATTTGTTCACTTTTAATGAAGTGTACACGTTTCACCATGTAAAACGTGTAATTTCACAGGAACTAGCAAAAGAAGTTTGAACGAAATTGTAGAATGCCTCCTTCCCCTAGGCCAAAACAGCCTTGCTTTCATAAATACTTACGCAGACAGTAAGGAAACCGATTCGTATATCTGTAGTTTATCGGGCGAGGCTCGAACCATTAGGAATTCATTAAATTACATTCTTCTAGTAATGCTCAGTGGAATGGGTGGAAATCGGTTGGAGCCAACGAAACAAGCATATGTACGGCCGAATCCTGATTTCTCGAGAAGCTGCTCACTCCCCCGGGAGCCTCTCCCCCCTGGGGCGTCAGTGTCACCGCACACCTACTGCCATTCGTCTCTATTTCTATCGACTCAACTCCCGTTCACAGTACTCGATGCTCGTCTACCATGCTTCGTCGCAGCACGCTCGTCACCTACGCCCACGACGACTACTCACACATCGTTGTCTTCTCTTTCTCTCAAGACACCCCCCCGCCGCCCCCCCCTCCATCCTTCAACACACACCACTCCAAACACTCCCACTAAGCCTCAACAAACACTCTTTTTCACTCATTAGAACCGCAACGGCAATGAGAACCAACGCATTCATCTCCACAACGACGCTCCTGCCACTGCCCACAGTACATACTTTCTAGAATGCATTATGCATTTTGTTTTCAGAGTCTTTGACGTGGTTTACTCGAGTGCAGGTGTGGCATCCTACTCATAACTACTCACCACAACCGCGCCCCCCGCCAACAACGTCTGTCTGTCTGTCTGTCTGTCTGTCTGTCTGTCTGTCTGTCTGTCCGGAAATTCGGAACTACCTGAAGAGCCAGTCTCAGGGGGCGGGTCAAGGTTGGGATGGGTAGGGCATGGGCCAAGATGTACGAAACACACGTGAACTAGGCTAAGCCCCGCCCACTGTGGGCGGCGCGTGCGCATAGTTGTGAGCTTCATATTTCAAAAATTCGTAGTTCGGTTCCAAAAACCCCCCGCCCCCCGAAGCGCGACCGACACAACGTGGCAAACGATAGGCCCCATTATCTCGCCGGACGAAAGACTGAAACAAACCCATTTTGGGCGCACGGCCCGCGGCCCCGCGCTTCCCTTACCAGACTCGCCGCGCCCCCCCCCCCCCCCGGGGCCGCCGGGGCCCGGCGCGCCCCCCCCCGGGCAGGCTCCGATCCCCTGCTTACGACGACTTTCTCAAAAAACTCTAAACCAGTTACGTCCCACAAGAGGCCCACCGCCACCGAGACGGCCAAAAAGTGGCAACCAGATACCGGCAACTCACGCTCTCCTGCCAGCGAATAAACCTGACACGACAAACAAACACTCTCTGCTGGAAACACCGCTTCTCGCCCAGCGTACAGCACGCTCGCACTCGATCCCAAAACACTCTCTCAAAATCTCCAGCTAGTTGCGCCCTTCTACCCAAAACAGCTGCGGAGGTCGCGGAGACAGCTCGGCACACACCGCATCACGCGCCCACCACACTCAACCTCTCCGGCGCCCCCCCCGACACCGGCACAATTCCATTCGAAGCACAGACCGCCGTGATGGGCGCAGCGTTTAGCCGAGTGGACGATCCGCCGAGGCACCGAAAACCCCTCCCCGAACGCACCCTCCCCCCCCAGAAAATCCCCCCACGAAACTCCGAGGACTCCGACGCCCACTGCCAAACCTCCACAACAAGTGCCGTACTCGCGCCCAGCATGACCACTCACGTGACGCGCGTATCACCTCCAGTATGGCGAGTCAATCCACCACACCCTCGTTCGCTACAAACCCCCCGCCCTAGGCAATCACCATCCCCCCCTCATAATTCAGCCCCTCTAAAAAAACACACCCCCCCCCCCCCCCCACCCCCCCCCAAGCTCGTCACGAACTAATCACGACAGTGACACCCAGGATCACATGCTGACAAAGTGACATCGAGGAGTAGAAACTCCACAACCCGGGTTCCTCCAATCCCACGCCCTACTTCTCTACTTCTCATTCTCGCTCCTCTAACATCTAACACCTCGACTACTTCTAACTCGCAACACACAATCTTACGCCCGAACACTGAAATAACTCATTCACTACTCCTTCTCTTCGCAACTCACATACCCACTCACATCTCACACACCCTCACCCCCCCCACCCCCCCACCCCACCCGCCCCCCCCCCACCCCCCCCCCCCTCCCCGAACGCCACACACACACTCTACATATACCCAACGTAAGCTCTCTCACACCAGCTTGCCTCCTCCTACAACTAATCGGGAGGCCCCCGCCTCCACCTCTGCCCTGATCCCCCCCCTCACTCACTCACATCAACTACATCACCCCCCCCTACCTAAACGCCGACGAAGCCTATCGCTACTCGTCACTCTCATGCATCGTCCCCCCGCCTCCACTCGTCACTGCTCCTCGTTCTCGTCCCACCCATGCCACCTGCCCTCAAGCGACCCACCCTCTCCGGCCAACTCACATGAAGAAGCCCACACCTCCATCCAGCGCGCACCGGGTCAAACGGTCCTGCGGCATCCGCGCCCGTAGGCCCGAACCCTGGCGCCCCACCACGACTGTCCCCAAAAACCCACCCCGTCGAACATAACGGACCTACCACGCACCACCCCGCCCACAACCCTGTCGGCGCCAGCCGAGACCTCCAGAATCCCACGCCTTCGCCCCCGCAGGACTTCATCATCTTCACAACCATCTAGCTCAGCTTCGGCCCCCCCCCTTCCAACACAGCCCGACGCCGCACGGCAGAACAGATGGCAAACGACTAGCCATTAGATCTCCCGTCCCCCTCGGACGACTGACTGAACACAACCATTTCTGGGCCGGCGGCGTCTCACTACCCGATGGGCGGTGGTTGCTTCAGGACGCTTTCAAAATTCCAGTTCGGTCCAAAAGAGCCCGCAGAGGGAGCAAAAAAAGTGGCAAACGATAGGCAATCAGTTTGCGGACTAAATGACCGAAACAAACCCATTCTGTGCAAGGCGTTCTGCAGGTAAGCGGTGCCTGCTACGCCCACAACCCTTTCCAAAAATTCGTAGTTGGGTCCTCCACCCACAAAAGCTCGCGCAGAGTGGCCCGAGAAGTGGCCAAACCGATAAGGCAATCAGTTGGCGGACGGAATTAATGAAGCACACCGTGATGGGCGGAGCGTTCCGCCGAAGTGGACGATGCCGAGGACGAAAACCCTCGAAACGCATCCGAAAAACCCCACGAAATGGGGAGTGAGCTGAAACTAAACAGTGGTATGGCAGATGAACATAGTGAGGGGATAATCGTAGGGAGTATCCAAATGGTTGGTACCGTCGGCAATAGTTTGCAGTGCCGCATAGAAAATTTTGATGGCTGTCTACTAGGGGGGGTATATACTAGAAGTGAAACGGTAAAGTGCGGTAATTCTCAAAATAATATTTCTTTCGACCATTCGTCCGACTGGCCCTCCCTCACATGGAAAACTTCTCACAGGGACCCACTTCACACGCGGAAGGAGGATCGGCCGGCGAAGCCGGCCGATCCGACTGGCCCTCCCTCACATGGAAAACTTCTCACAGGGACCCACTTCACACGCGGAAGGAGGATCGGCGGCGAAGCGATCCGACTGGCCCTCCCTCACATGGAAAACTTCTCACAGGGACCCACTTCACACGCGGAAGGAGGATCGGCCGGCGAAGCCGGCCGATCCGACTGGCCCTCCCTCACATGGAAAACTTCTCACAGGGACCCACTTCACACGCGGAAGGAGGATCGGCCGGCGAAGCCGGCCGATCCGACTGGCCCTCCCTCACATGGAAAACTTCTCACAGGGACCCACTTCACACGCGGAAGGAGGATCGGCCGGCGAAGCCGGCCGATCCGACTGGCCCTCCCTCACATGGAAAACTTCTCACAGGGACCCACTTCACACGCGGAAGGAGGATCGGCCGGCGAAGCCCGATCCGACTGGCCCTCCCTCACATGGAAAACTTCTCACAGGGACCCACTTCACACGCGGAAGGAGGATCGGCCGGCGAAGCCGGCCGATCCGACTGGCCCTCCCTCACATGGAAAACTTCTCACAGGGACCCACTTCACACGCGGAAGGAGGATCGGCCGGCGAAGCCGGCCGATCCGACTGGCCCTCCCTCACATGGAAAACTTCTCACAGGGACCCACTTCACACGCGGAAGGAGGATCGGCCGGCGAAGCCGGCCGATCCGACTGGCCCTCCCTCACATGGAAACTTCTCACAGGGACCCACTTCACACGCGGCGGAAGGAGGATCGGCCGGCGAAGCCGGCCGATCCGACTGGCTCCTCACATGGAAAACTTCTCACAGGGACCCACTTCACACGCGGAAGGAGGATCGGCCGGCGAAGCCGGCCGATCCGACTGGCCCTCCCTCACATGGAAAACTTCTCACAGGGACCCACTTCACACGCGGAAGGAGGATCGGCCGGCGAAGCCGGCCGATCCGACTGGCCCTCCCTCACATGGAAAACTTCTCACAGGGACCCACTTCACACGCGGAAGGAGGATCGGCCGGCGAAGCCGGCCGATCCGACTGGCCCTCCCTCACATGGAAAACTTCTCACAGGGACCCACTTCACACGCGGAAGGAGGATCGGCCGGCGAAGCCGGCCGATCCGACTGGCCCTCCCTCACATGGAAAACTTCTCACAGGGACCCACTTCACACGCGGAAGGAGGATCGGCCGGCGAAGCCGGCCGATCCGACTGGCCCTCCCTCACATGGAAAACTTCTCACAGGGACCCACTTCACACGCGGAAGGAGGATCGGCCGGCGAAGCCGGCCGATCCGACTGGCCCTCCCTCACATGGAAAACTTCTCACAGGGACCCACTTCACACGCGGAAGGAGGATCGGCCGGCGAAGCCGGCCGATCCGACTGGCCCTCCCTCACATGGAAAACTTCTCACAGGGACCCACTTCACACGCGGAAGGAGGATCGGGCCGGCGAAGCCGGCCGATCCGACTGGCCCTCCCTCACATGGAAAACTTCTCACAGGGACCCACTTCACACGCGGAAGGAGGATCGGCCGGCGAAGCCGGCCGATCCGACTGGCCCTTCCCTGCAACACTGGAAGAACTCTCACAGGGACCGCACGTTCAGCACGCGAAAGAGGACCGGCCGCGAAGACGCGATCCGACTGGCCCTCCCTCACATGGAAAACTTCTCGCAGGGACCCACTTCACACGCGGAAGGAGGATCGGCCGGCGAAGCCGGCCGATCCGACTGGCCCTCGCCTCGACATGGAAATCACAGGGACCCACTTCACACGCGGAAGGAGGATCGGCCGGCGAAGCCGGCCGATCCGACTGGCCCTCCCTCACATGGAAAACTTCTCACAGGGACCCACTTCACACGCGGAAGGAGGATCGGCCGGCGAAGCCGGCCGATCCGACTGGCCCTCCCTCACATGGAAAACTGCTCACAGGGACCCACTTCACACGCGGAAGGAGGATCGGCCGGCGAAGCCGGCCGATCCGACTGGGGCCCTCCCTCACATGGAAAACTTCTCACAGGGACCCCACTTCACACGCGGAAGGAGGATCGGCCGGCGAAGCCGGCCGATCCGACTGGCCCTCCCTCACATGGAAAACTTCTCACAGGGACCCACTTCACACGCGGAAGGAGGATCGGCCGGCGAAGCCGGCCGATCCGACTGGCCCTCCCTCACATGGAAAACTTCTCACAGGGACCCACTTCACACGCGGAAGGACCCGTGCGCGCGAGCGGCCGATCCGACTGGCCCCTCCATCACATGGAAAAACTTCTCACCGGGACCCACTTCACACGCGGAAGGAGGATCGGCCGGCGAAGCCGGCCGATCCGACTGGCCCTCCCTCACATGGAAAACTTCTCACAGGGACCCACTTCACACGCGGAAGGAGGATCGGCCGGCGAAGCCGGCCGATCCGACTGGCCCCTCACATGGAAAACTTCTCACAGGGACCCACTTCACACGCGGAAGGAGGATCGGCCGGCGAAGCCGGCCGATCCGACTGGCCCTCCCTCACATGGAAAACTTCTCACAGGGACCCACTTCACACGCGGAAGGAGGATCGGCCGGCGAAGCCGGCCGATCCGACTGGCCCTCCCTCACATGGAAAACTTCTCACAGGGACCCACTTCACACGCGGAAGGAGGATCGGCCGGCGAAGCCGGCCGATCCGACTGGCCTGCCCTTGGTTACATGGAAACTTCTACAGGGACCCACTTCACGCCGAAGAGGATGCCGGCCGGCGAAGCGGCCGATCCGAGGCCCTGCCGTCACTGGAAAACTTCTCACAGGGCCCACTTCAACGCGTGAAGGAGACGGCGGCCGCGAGCCGGCCGATCCGACTGGCCCTCCCTCACATGGAAAACTTCTCACAGGGACCCACTTCACACGCGGAAGGAGGATCGGCCGGCGAAGCCGGCCGATCCGACTGGCCCTCCCTCACATGGAAAACTTCTCACAGGGACCCACTTCACACGCGGAAGGAGGATCGGCCGGCGAAGCCGGCCGATCCGACTGGCCCTCCCTCATGGAAAACTTCTCACAGGGACCCACTTCACACGCGGAAGGAGGATCGGCCGGCGAAGCCGGCCGATCCGACTGGCCCTCCCTCACATGGAAAACTTCTCACAGGGACCCACTTCACACGCGGAAGGAGGATCGGCCGGCGAAGCCGGCCGATCCGACTGGCCCTCCCTCACATGGAAAACTTCTCACAGGGACCCACTTCACACGGAAGGAGGATCGGCCGGCGAAGCCGGCCGATCCGACTGGCCCTCCCTCTCATGGAAAACTTCTCACAGGGACCCACTTCACACCGGAAGGAGGATCGGCCGGCGAAGCCGGCCGATCCGACTGGCCCTCCCTCACATGGAAAACTTCTCACAGGGACCCACTTCACACGCGGAAGGAGGATCGGCCGGCGAAGCCGGCCGATCCGACTGGCCCTCCCTCACATGGAAAACTTCTCACAGGGACCCACTTCACACGCGGAAGGAGGATCGGCCGGCGAAGCCGGCCGATCCGACTGGCCCTCCCTCACATGGAAAACTTCTCACAGGGACCCACTTCACACGCGGAAGGAGGATCGGCCGGCGAAGCCGGCCGATCCGACTGGCCCTCCCTCACATGGAAAACTTCTCACAGGGACCCACTTCACACGCGGAAGGAGGATCGGCCGGCGAAGCCGGCCGATCCGACTGGCCCTCCCTCACATGGAAAACTTCTCACAGGGACCCACTTCACACGCGGAAGGAGGATCGGCCGGCGAAGCCGGCCGATCCGACTGGCCCTCCCTCACATGGAAAACTTCTCACAGGGACCCACTTCACACGCGGAAGGAGGATCGGCCGGCGAAGCCGGCCGATCCGACTGGCCCTCCCTCACATGGAAAACTTCTCACAGGGACCCACTTCACACGCGGAAGGAGGATCGGCCGGCGAAGCCGGCGATCCGACTGGCCCTCCCTCACATGGAAAACTTCTCACAGGGACCCACTTCACACGCGGAAGGAGGATCGGCCGGCGAAGCCGGCCGATCCGACTGGCCCTCCCTCACATGGAAAACTTCTCACAGGGACCCACTTCACACAGACAGGAAGGACCGGCGAGGCGAGCCGGCCGATACGACTGGCCCTCCCTCACATGGAAAACTTCTCACAGGGACCCACTTCACACGCGGAAGGAGGATCGGCCGGCGAAGCCGGCCGATCCGACTGGCCCTCCCTCACATGGAAAACTTCTCACAGGGACCCACTTCACACGCGGAAGGAGGATCGGCCGGCGAAGGCCGATCCGACTGGCCCTCCCTCACATGGAAAACTTCTCACAGGGACCCACTTCACACGCGGAAGGAGGATCGGCCGGCGAAGCCGGCCGATCCGACTGGCCCTCCCTCACATGGAAAACTTCTCACAGGGACCCACTTCACACGCGGAAGGAGGATCGGCCGGCGAAGCCGGCCGATCCGACTGGCCCTCCCTCACATGGAAAACTTCTCACAGGGACCCACTTCACACGCGGAAGGAGGATCGGCCGGCGAAGCCGGCCGATCCGACTGGCCCCCTCACATGGAAAAACTTCTCACAGGGACCCACTTCACACGCGGAAGGAGGATCGGCCGGCGAAGCCGGCCGATCCGACTGGCCCTCCCTCACATGGAAAACTTCTCACAGGGACCCACTTCACACGCGGAAGGAGGATCGGCCGGCGAAGCCGGCCGATCCGACTGGCCCTCCCTCACATGGAAAACTTCTCACAGGGACCCACTTCACACGCGGAAGGAGGATCGGCCGGCGAAGCCGGCCGATCCGACTGGCCCTCCCTCACATGGAAAACTTCTCACAGGGACCCACTTCACACGCGGAAGGAGGATCGGCCGGCGAAGCCGGCCGATCCGACTGGCCCTCCCTCACATGGAAAACTTCTCACAGGGACCCACTTCACACGCGGAAGGAGGATCGGCCGGCGAAGCCGGCCGATCCGACTGGCCCTCCCTCACATGGAAAACTTCTCACAGGGACCCACTTCACACGCGGAAGGAGGATCGGCCGGCGAAGCCGGCCGATCCGACTGGCCCTCCCTCACATGGAAAACTTCTCACAGGGACCCACTTCACACGCGGAAGGAGGATCGGCCGGCGAAGCCGGCCGATCCGACTGGCCCTCCCTCACATGGAAAACTTCTCACAGGGACCCACTTCACACGCGGAAGGAGGATCGGCCGGCGAAGCCGGCCGATCCGACTGGCCCTCCCTCACATGGAAAACTTCTCACAGGGACCCACTTCACACGCGGAAGGAGGATCGGCCGGCGAAGCCGGCCGATCCGACTGGCCCTCCCTCACATGGAAAACTTCTCACAGGGACCCACTTCACACGCGGAAGGAGGATCGGCCGGCGAAGCCGGCCGATCCGACTGGCCCTCCCTCACATGGAAAACTTCTCACAGGGACCCACTTCACACGCGGAAGGAGGATCGGCCGGCGAAGCCGGCCGATCCGACTGGCCCTCCCTCACATGGAAAACTTCTCACAGGGACCCACTTCACACGCGGAAGGAGGATCGGCCGGCGAAGCCGGCCGATCCGACTGGCCCTCCCTCACATGGAAAACTTCTCACAGGGACCCACTTCACACGCGGAAGGAGGATCGGCCGGCGAAGCCGGCCGATCCGACTGGCCCTCCCTCACATGGAAAACTTCTCACAGGGACCCACTTCACACGCGGAAGGAGGATCGGCCGGCGAAGCCGGCCGATCCGACTGGCCCTCCCTCACATGGAAAACTTCTCACAGGGACCCACTTCACACGCGGAAGGAGGATCGGCCGGCGAAGCCGGCCGATCCGACTGGCCCTCCCTCACATGGAAAACTTCTCACAGGGACCCACTTCACACGCGGAAGGAGGATCGGCCGGCGAAGCCGGCCGATCCGACTGGCCCTCCCTCACATGGAAAACTTCTCACAGGGACCCACTTCACACGCGGAAGGAGGATCGGCCGGCGAAGCCGGCCGATCCGACTGGCCCTCCCTCACATGGAAAACTTCTCACAGGGACCCACTTCACACGCGGAAGGAGGATCGGCCGGCGAAGCCGGCCGATCCGACTGGCCCTCCCTCACATGGAAAACTTCTCACAGGGACCCACTTCACACGCGGAAGGAGGATCGGCCGGCGAAGCCGGCCGATCCGACTGGCCCTCCCTCACATGGAAAACTTCTCACAGGGACCCACTTCACACGCGGAAGGAGGATCGGCCGGCGAAGCCGGCCGATCCGACTGGCCCTCCCTCACATGGAAAACTTCTCACAGGGACCCACTTCACACGCGGAAGGAGGATCGGCCGGCGAAGCCGGCCGATCCGACTGGCCCTCCCTCACATGGAAAACTTCTCACAGGGACCCACTTCACACGCGGAAGGAGGATCGGCCGGCGAAGCCGGCCGATCCGACTGGCCCTCCCTCACATGGAAAACTTCTCACAGGGACCCACTTCACACGCGGAAGGAGGATCGGCCGGCGAAGCCGGCCGATCCGACTGGCCCTCCCTCACATGGAAAACTTCTCACAGGGACCCACTTCACACGCGGAAGGAGGATCGGCCGGCGAAGCCGGCCGATCCGACTGGCCCTCCCTCACATGGAAAACTTCTCACAGGGACCCACTTCACACGCGGAAGGAGGATCGGCCGGCGAAGCCGGCCGATCCGACTGGTTTAGAATAACTTGGGCGGGGCCGCGCCGCTGGTAACAAGTTAGTGTTTTATTCGCACAGGCCAATCTCATACCAGTATAGTGTTCTTCAAGAAAAGGTTTTCTCTTCGTATTCTGGAACATATAGCCCATCATCTTGTAACCTATTCGGTTGGCGGTTGGTTGGCCTGTGCTGGAGCCGACGCGGGTTTTGACTCCTTGACGTGACAAGCCGGATACTTGCCACTACACCACCATTCCCTCTGATGGAGCAGAAGAAGGTGGCGACATGAAGACCATTTCTAATCCTCTGCACATTTCAAGCCCTCGTAACCCTCTTCTATTTCATTTCCTGACTTCCTGTCCTTCCCATGCAATTCTGGATGAAGGGCTAGATCGGTAGGATGCACCTATGTTGTTGTTATTTATAATTGGTATTTTGTTGTTATTTATAATTGGTATTGTCTTAGTCAGTCGGGGCGGTGCGTATTGTCTTAGTCAGTCGGGCGCGGTGGCAGAGAGCGGACTGAGTCCGCCTACGGCTTTTTTTTTTTAACCAGTAGTGAACTGCTAGTGATCGATGTGGAAAGAGAACCGAATCAACTGTAACAATAGCAACTGTAACCAAATGATTTGCTACTGTTCACTTTTAGTTGATTTAGGGAACATAATGCCCTGAACGTTATCAGTAGAAGCTCTTTTTTCGAGAGAATGCTCCCATGGAACCTTTTGAACAAAATTTGGAATAACGAAGCCAAGGGAACCACCAATTCTTCCACATGAAAATATCGTTCACTTCAGTAATGATTTTCTTTGATATCCTCTTATGGTTAGAGCAATTTCCGGGAAGCGCCGCTCACTGTGGCGTTTTGTTTTCTCTTGACATTAAATTTATAACTGCATTTTGATAGCTCCATAACGTCTGCGCGATGCAGGCGTAACTAGAATTATTCATCGGCTGAATATTCTTTCAAGTAGTCGGTGACCTTTTAGCTGGCCTATGAGCCCCATCACTTTATTTTTCATGGTCTTTTTCACTTTTATGCTGCTTGCTCATGGACCTGTTGTCACCTATATTTCGTCAAACACGACTCATTCAAAGTCGATGTTCAAATGTTTATGGGATGCTTAAAACTGTCTAGCGCGCTATAGTCAATCTTTGATGTTGTTTGTCTATTTCCTATTCCTTCTCTAATATATGAACACTCCAAATTCAAGCAGTGCGAGTAGAGAAGCGTTTCGCAAAGTGGTCGTTTTGGGCGGGCGCAGTGTCCACAGGGGGGGGGGGGCATTTTGCACTTTCGTTGCTTCACTCGTTCTGGTTTACGAGCCTCACTCTGGTGAAACCTGTGAACATTTGTGAAGCTGGAGCAAGCTCGTCAAGCCATCAGTAAAACCTGTGGTAAAACCTGTCAACCCGAAAAGAGGCTGTCCAGATGGGTCGGCACGTCGAAGGAATCGCGTGGTAAATGACTCCTCCTCCTCCTGTCGAAACCGCGCCGTTTTGGGGTGTTTTGTTATAAGGCACCTATTTGGGGGCGGGGGTGGGGGTATATGACCGACACAATCGTAATGCGGCAATGTTTATGGGGTCGTGGTTATGACGTCGTGCCACAGGGTGAAAGATGTTCTAGTGCGTAATGGCGACAGTGACAACGGGTAACAAACGGCCACGAATGTCCACGTGTCGTGTGTACATGGTCAGGTGCTCTTGTCGACAGGCTTAAAAAATGTCGCGCCGATCGCCGCGCGAGCAAATTACGATTGTTTTGACCGTCATTCATTTCAGAGTAACATCTTTATATCTGGAATTACGATTTTAGGCAATATGCTGCTTTCTGTTGACTGCAGCGAATACTGTGTTGAGGGGGGGGGACATCGCCCTTCTTCTGCTCCCCATCACGTGTCTAGCTATCAAGTGGAGACCTGTGACCTGGAGACCCTACTTGTCAGCTCTTATAAGGCAGTGAAATACCGTATCAATACCTTCTGAAGGCTCGACGACTTCAGTTTCGCAGGAGTTCGCAAGTTTTACCTAGCGAGACTTGTAAACTGGAGCGATTGACGCAGGAGAAGCAGAATGTGCCCACCCCACTCCTTTCTCGCCACACTGTGCCCGGTAGGGTTTGCAACCCTCCCAATACATGGATGTTATCTCTCGAGAACTGTACATTAATTTTCTCCTTTTTTCTGATGAAAATTTTTGTTTACTCGGAATGTTTTTTTTTCGCTGGAACGTGATGGCACTATTGCAAAATGACGAGGCCCGTGCGATTCCCTGTAAAAACATCTCCATAGCGCGCAGTTACTATTCATTACTTTCCAGATATTAAAATTTTTCCATGACTAAATATGCTACCGATGAACGAGAAAGTTTTGTAAATGCGGAGTGTGATGGGTATTAATAGCAGCTTCTTCATGTGCGCGAATGCCATCGTTGCTGTGCGTCACCTAGTTCTCATTGTAGAAAGCGGACGCACGAGAATCAATGGTGGGAGCTGTTTGACTCGAAGACGGGTCGTTATTACTACTATAACGCTTCGTCGATGAAAACGATCTGGCAGCGACCGATGGGACCCGAGATTGACATCATTCCTCTTGCAAAGCTGCAGACTTTGAAAGAGAATACAGAAAGCTCAGAGCATGCCCGGGTAAGTTCACTCTTGGTAACCCTTATATTTTGTAGATCTGACTTGGTTGTCCTATCGTGCTGAATGAAAGTTTCAGGTACGGCGGACCTGTGAAACTCAGACATCGCCAGCTATCCGCAGAGTGGTTGGGGGATCTCGTCGTGTGATTGCCCAAAATATTGGGCCCGAAGCGGGTGTTATTATGACAAGGACAGCTAGTCGGTCATCGAATGGCACCATGAACGGCATGCAGCAATCTTTCGATGTTAGTCATCACCAACAATGTGCTATCAAAAGCTTTTTTCTTCCCATACTGTCTATTTGCCGTACTTTTTGAGTGAGCATTTTCATATTTGTGTTAGGCCTTGTAATTCATTTCTTCCTATTCAGTGGATGTCGCTTGATGATCAAAGCGATAGCCTGTCGATTGGAGATCGAGGTGATTATCGTGACTACAGTCGGGATTTTGGACGATCACCGCGTCAGTTTCCTCCGTTTCCCACCATGGGGACGACGTCTACGATGTCGACAGCTCCTTCTGCAGATTCTCTTCCACCACGATCATCACGGTAACTTTGAATTCGTACTGTTTCGTCTATATTTCCTTCTTTTGCTTAAGTCGAGGTCAGTTTCTCGAGGTTCCCCTTTCTTAGTCGTATCCTTTAGATAGATTAATACTTTGCTTCAGCGTTCTGAGAGCTTAGAGCGTTACGGTAGTGGGAATAGGAGAGTGTAGTATCGATCTAGCTTTTTGAGCGTAAACCAGTGTTTTGAGCGGGAAGTTTTGAAGCGACGGCTGCTGAAAACTCTGATGTACCCTCAAAATGCCCAGATTGATACCTTATACTTTCTTCCATTCGCGACGGGAAGTATGACGCTGATTCGCCAGCCTGTAGCCTAGGCCCCGTAAACTCAAAAAAGGCCGCACATAGGCGCACTCTCGAAGACCGGCTGCTCACAAATGATGCTATAAAACGGCTCAATATCCCATCGAATATCATTAAACAATGCGAATTCATGACGGCGAGTTGCTTTGGACGGGACCGCACATGTCCATGGATGTGGGAGTTTGCAGGCCGTCGTAACCACAAGCGATAAGACGGATTTTACTGTCTCTTTGTCACTGTGCATGTTCGTTTACAAAGGTATGTGAATTGTTGAAGTTCATTCGACGCCCTTTCTCTCCAACATTTTTTTAGCCGATGTCGCGTTTTCGGGATTTTCAGTTTGCCTGAGTTTTGGATCGAATGAAGAAGGAGAATCTTGTGTTGAGCACAAGCAAACGTCCTTTCTGGTGTGAACCTATTACATAAATTCAGAACTCCTAGCCTCGCTCTGAGAACCTGTCATGGAGTGCATAATCTACAAAATGAAGCTCGTGATATTTTGTAGCTTTACAAAGGTTTAGAAGTTTTTTAAGGACAGAAAGTTCTCATTCCCCTCGCCATTACACCCCATAGCCGTTAGCCCAGTTCGACTACAGCTGCACCTGAGTATTTATGTTTCCCATTCCGTTTTGCCATCTATATTTCACTGTGATGCCGCCAGCGATTGCCTGAACATTTCTATTTGCAGGTCGTCGAGTCCGCCAACACAGAAGCGTCAGTTGTTCCCCACAAACACGGGTCCAAAAAAGTCCACGAACGCTGGTGGTAAGTAAATGAGATTCCTACCTGGAACTTGTGTTTAAGAGGGATCATTGGTGCGAAATTAACGTCCAGTCATTTCCAGGTTGGGCTAAAGAAGCACCTAAACAACCTTTGTCAGCACCAGACAATAAGCAGCTCAAGAAAGAATCCCCAGCAATTTTCAAGCTTATCCAAGGATATATGGGTGACAGAAAAAGCAAGACGCCGATCGATCAGGTTTGTTCCATTTCTCAATGTTGAGTCTGATTGATTCTTTGTTTGCTCTCTCGAAAGTTTTATGCATCTGTCGAGCTCGAAAATGGGAGACGGGCAAGACAATCTTAGTTTATCGCGTCGTCGCGTGCGGCTTGTTGTGCGGTAACTTCTCTCTCTGAGTTAGTTTGCCGACTCTAGCTGTGAAGCTTCTATGAACTAAAGCGGAAACTCGACTCCGTGATGGGGAACATCGATTCTCTCCGTTCTTTCAACTCTCAATTTCGAACAGTCAGGCAGAACAATTCGTCCGTCGAGCGCGGCGTCGCTGGTGGCATATTGCGATTGTCTTGTCCCATACCTCTGAAAGTCTCCCTCTTCCCCGCCTCCCTTCCTTTTCTCTTCCCTCTTTTTCTCCACCGTCCAAAGGCTCGCCCGACCAGTCGACGAAAAAATGCCTTTTACCTTCGCAGCAAGACAAGTTCTGGTTGATAGATGCCTTGTAACTATCCCAACCAATTCTACTTTATGTTGAAGTCCTATTTTTTTTCTAGTTGAGCGAATCGTCTTTTTTAGCAAGCGTTGACCTTGTGCGAGCTTGGGCTTTCAAAACAAGAGTGTGCAGATGAGGCTGTGGCTCAACTCATGCAGCAGCTTACGGATAATGAGCGTCCAGATAGTGTTAGGTAAGGATTTTTGCCTTGTAAACTCCTTACGTCAGGCTCTAGTTGGTTGATGTTGAATTCGGAGTTTTTTTTATCTTTCTAAATCACGTGTTTAGGCGCGGATGGGAGCTGTTGGCGATTATCCTGAATTTCGTTTCGCCGTCAGAAAAGCAGTCCGCGTCTCTAGCAGAGTTCATTGATAGGAACTCCGAGAAGATTTTTGATAGGCCAGAGGTAAGTTTCAGAAATGTGAATTACTTCAGCGGCCTCTTGGAGTGTATTTGATTGTAACTGATTTATTCTTAATGATTGTTTGTTGGGGCACTGTTCGGTCTGGAGGGTGCATTTTACACTTTCGCGAGTACTTTTTGTTAGTTCATAATGAGTGATAGGTCTGTCTTTGGTAGAGACCTAAACTCCTGTGAAGCTGCGAAATGGTGCGTGTGAGTTACTTTAGTCACAGGAAGTGACAGGTTTCAATAAGTTAAACTGTCGAAGCTTAGCTGCGTAGCATTTGGTGCTCTGAAAAACCGAAGTGCGCTTTGAGTGGTAGTCAAAGGTTCTTTCAAACGATGCTCTCATGCTGAATAAAACGTCAAATGGTTGGTTTCAGGTGGCTGTTTCTCATTTTGCACAACAGTGCGCAAAGCGGCTGTCCAAGTCACAAATTCGACCAAAACCTTCACTTGCTGCAGTACAAGAAGCTAGGGTAAGGGTATATGTTACAATTTACTTCCTTTTATTTCTTCATCTTTTTAGTATTAAGGCCCTATGCGTTAATTTCAGTGTGCTCTCTGAGTATGGTGTAGCGTTTTATGTTTTGATTTTGGTGCACGTTTTCTAGACTGTCTTTTTTTGTACGTACACATTCGGGCGTACGCGAACTGATTTTGTTGAATTTTTGTTGGTCATGCATTGAATTCAATACACTTTCCGGAAAACGCAAGTTAGGCTTTATGTGTTCTATACTGCCCCTTTCTGCAAAATTCAGGCTACATTTTTAGCTAAATTTCTTTGCGGGAGTTGAGTTGTCTGAACTTTGTCTCTTGGGCTACTTTGACTCGAACGCGAATGTGGCATTTGCTTTGCTCGAAACCACCCGCGTCACATGCGCTGGCGCCAGGCTCATTGATGCGCCACGCTGAAAGGTTGCTTCGAACGGTAGCTGTTTGTCGAGATAACACCTGACAAGTGCGCTGTACGCGCCTGCGCCAAAGCTGGACTGAGACGCGCCGGCGAGTGTAGCGCATCCGCGAAGCCTCGACGAGCTGCCATGTTCGTGTTTATGGAGTACGATTACCACTAGGGCGAAGTTTCATTCGAATCTAACACTAGCACATAGTCTCGATCGGAAATGGTGAGTTGCGCTGCTCAAATGGCAATGACGAGATGGTATATAGTACGAAATTGGAGAATAAACACTAAACACGTGCACGAAATGCCTCATATGCAATACCATGCTCAACCGCGCTTGTACATACAGAAGCAAAGAAAGGTGAAGAAAGCGGTCAGATAAGTCACCTCACCCTCACCATTCAAAATAAAGAGGGCTGTACTGCATCACTAGCATAAGAAAGTTGGGCATTGCCGTAGCTAGTGAGAGGAAGAGTGGCCGCGTCGCGAGCGGGTCGCGCTTTTGTACGTATTTTAGAGCTGCGAATATACTGTGTCTTCCATATTTGCGCACAGGACTACCATGCACAAGGAAGACGTCTGCGCGTCAAATGAACGCAGGGTGTACCTTTAAGGTCAAGCAGTCTATGAACCAGCATCATTCCAGGTGCACATATTCAATCCTCCACAGTTTTCGGCATCATTAACTGAGTTAATGGAGATGCAAGCTGAGCGATATCCTCAGCTACAATTGCCTTGGATCGAGACGACTCTTATCGAGCTCATGTACGAGTCTGGTGCTCGAAGGACTGAGGGTTTATTCAGGTAACTCGCTTTGTTGTATCGTATGGGATCGCCATATATAGATTTAGCCCTTCAATTTTGCCAAGCATTTCTTTAACAGCACTCATAGTTTGTTCACTATCCCAAATACGTGGAATTTCTCAGAGTGCCAGCCGACCCGGACCAACTGATGGCTACTCGTGCTCGGCTTGATATGTTCGTCGTTCCGGTGGTGCATGATCCACATGTGCCAGCTGGTTTGTTGAAGTTATGGCTGCGACAGCTCCCAGAGCCACTGATACCACACGCTTTCTACCAGCGTGCGCTAGCAGCATCAGAAAATCCATCTGAACTTGCTCGCCTCGTCAAAATTCTCCCAAGCATTAATCAGCTTGTGTTAACGAAGCTTGTAGCTTTCCTACAGGTTTGTGCTTTGGCCATTACCTTATTGTTTCCTTCTTGACTTCATGGAATGATGATTTTGCAGGATCTGTCTCGCGAAGAGGTTGTGGCGCATACGAAAATGGACGCGTCAAATTTGGCTATGGTGATGGCACCGAATGTGTTGAGGTAATGAGCTTATCACTCTTTTTCGTCGGCTTTTTTCGCCTTAGACCCCTTATTCTGGTGAATCAAAGTTTTCAACATTATCCCAGAGAGGTGCGATTATCAGCCTTCTGTGAGCTCATATACCTCGAACCTTTATTGAGTTGATTTTGCACAGATATATAATAGAAAAATTGCACTATTTACCCTTTACTGCCCCCATCTGAAATCTGGCCACTTCTTGACCGTCTTTTTTTCCATGGACAGATTTGCAAATATGGTATCTTGGCACTTTGACCTCCTGAAAACAAATACCACATTCGCTTGTCCCGAAACCTCGTGGCGCCCGCGATACAGGCGCCGGTGATTTGGGGTATTTTGGCGCCAGTGCTGTGGCGCCGGGAAGTTTCATGCCGAGCGGATGTGATATTCGTGTTCAGGAGGTCAACTACTCCTGGGAAACAAGTTTTCAGCGAATTTGGTGATTTAGGGTATTTTGGCGCCGGCGCCTGTGGCGCGGGCGCCAGGAGGTTTCGTGCCTAGCGGATGTGATATTCATGTTCAGGAGGTCAAACTACCCCAGGAGACAAATTTTTAGCCAATTCCGTTCACGTAGAAAAAAGTCGTTCAAGAAATGGCCAGATTTCAGATGAGTGGGACAGTAAGGGTAAGTAGTGCCAGAAATAAATATAATGCGAAAGCCATGAGTCGCATTTGATTGACTGATGAACCAGTACGGTGAGGAATTTTGCTGCAACAGATCGTGAGGATTACGTATCCCAGTTCGCTTTGGAAGGGATGACTAGGTACCTGGCGGTGGTGGGGGGGGAGGGTAATGAGTTGCTTAAAGTGTATTTATACTTGGCGGTAGCATTTTGAGCGTCTGTCAACGTTTTGGGCGACTTGTAAAGTATTTTTATCTGTCCAGCGTTTTGAACATCCACCAGCGTTTTCGGCCACTAGGGGAACGTAGACATCGATCTAGCGTTTTGAGCGTACGCGAGTTTTTTGGCTTTGATCGATACCTATACGTTGCTGGCTCAAAACGCTGCAGGACGTGAAAAGCCGTCGGACGCCCAAAACGCTGCCGCAAATCATGAACGCACTCTTATACCTAAGGAGAGGGAGCTCCTGAACGGGAGAAGCAAAACCCTTTTGAGCAAAAACGAAACAGTTCCTGTTTGGGTAGACATAACGTTGGGGAAGGAGCACGCCGCGAGGCTAATGGTAAGCCGCAGACCGCCAATGCGCTCTCCAGGCTGAAATGGGGGGAGAAAGGATCCGGTCTTGGTGTGAAGGTGCAGGAGAACAGATGTAGTCATACCCCTCTTCTTCTCCCTGGATTTGCGGTGTATAGAGCTCTACAATGCTATTGTGTTTATGTATGACACCCTTAAGCAATCTTTGTCCTGCACAAGTAAGTCTTGATCAGATTTTAAACGATTCATTGAAAGCAAAGAACCGTTGTGGTTGGATTTCATCTTGCGCTTTCCAATGTTTCTCTTCGGCTGGCAGTTAAAATCAGATCTTGTTTTCCAGATGTGAGAGCGAAGATCCTCGGGTTATTTTCGAGAACACTCGTCGAGAAATGACGTTCTTGAAAACGTTAATTACGAGCTACGATACTTCTCATATCATAGGAGTGGCGTGATTCCCAATAACCCTTTAATTTAGAAGCTATGTAGGAATTTGGCCCAAATACCTCTTGCTAGATATCAATTATATTCTGCCATCGTGTTGTGGTGATTGCCATATTGTTATTCAGAGAGAACTTTTCCCATTTTTGCTGTCCCTTCAGTGTCCCATTTCCAGTCATTTGCCGTAACCTTTGCCATAGTAATGAGGATGTCATAACTAATTTCTTATCAACCAGTTTTTGTATTTATTTTGTTGAACTTATAGGATGAAGTCAGTCAGAGTTACCCTTTATTGGGTGTAGTTGAGAATATCCGAGGTGCGGTTATGCGCATGTACTAGCAAATGCTCCTAGCCAGTTGACCCGAGAAAGCATTTGGGCGTCATACTAGTCAGGAGCGGTGGTTACGTCCCATATCCCTTATTTTAAGGGTCTCCAAGATTTCCCAATCGGCAAATTCTTATGTTCATTTGATGAAGGGGACTACTAAACAGCGTCTCTGCGTACTCTTTGCCCAGCCAAAGTTCAGACTTACTTTAGTGCGCAGACAGTCAAAGCCGCAGCGGGTTATCCCAGTGGTGCAGACGGTCTTTTCGTGACTTTGACCTTCTACGTCTTAGCTTCAGCCTTCTTCTGGGAGAAGAGACGCAGAGGCGCTGTGCAGTGCGGTCTACGGACAACTTGAACTTAATCCCTTTAAACGCGTCGATGTTCTCTTTTTCTCTGCACTCTCTCCTCCGCAAGTCACTCTATGGCCCTAGTGACTTCGCTCACTTCAGCCAGCACAGACTGTAAGTAGCTCACCCACTTCGGGGCCCCTCCCCTTGAAAAATCCCGTTTCCTGGCTCGCCATACGTTTTTTGCACGTTTCGATGCTTTGGCAGCCGCTGCCCTCTGTCCGTCTGCGTCACAGGGTTTCGTAACAGGACCATGCACAAAAGTTCAAGGTGTCACGTAACCGCAATACGATGAATATAGAACGTTCTAAAAATGAGGCCGTCAAATGAGTGATACAGGACGTAGGCTGTCATTATCTAACTGATTTGATGCCAAAATGCTGTATCGGGTCAACTAGCTAGGAATGTTGGTTTAAGCGCGATGGCGCCCCGCGGACCTCCTGAACTCACCCCACTTTATTCGTAGGCCTAGGGCTAGTGTGAAATAGCTGTGTTTAGAACCTAGTCGAACCGTTTCTGTTCGAATAATCTTCCAAAGACCCCTGAAGCGTTATACAACATTATCGTCATTAACAAAATGGGAATCCAAAACTGGTTTCACTCTCTTATCAGTTAGGATTTATACTTATTTTTTTATTTCTCAAGGCTTCATGATATTTGTGCGGTTCTGTAGTGATGTTTACGTCCTTTACTATGCGCCCAATGTATTGTAATAATTTGCTCTACTTATCATATTGTACACCAATGTACAGCTAGTGCTATTTGAAGATTGTATATAAGAATAAATCTTTTCACAATTCAGAACTAATAGTAATGCTGTATGGCGATGCTTGCGCTAGTTATATTGAATTGTTCACGCTTATGCTTCGCGAAGCATAATTATTCACGCATTCTGCATGAATGATTATTGTGCAGCGAGGAAAGTGATGTGAGCTCGGGTGGTTTTTACGACCTACCCAGGGAGACGGACATCGCAGTATCGCGCGCCGTATCGTGCTGCGGTCCGCGGTAAACTCTCGACCACCGAAACTGGTGCTGATTGAAGTGGAGACAAGACTTCCATGCCAGGCGATATAAAATTTCTCGGTTTTTTGAGCCTCAACTTTAAACGGCTAGGCAGAACAACTCGTCCGAGCGTCGTGGACGTCGCTCGCCACGCCCACTAGCGCGGCATGTTATTATTGTCTTGTCACATAGTCCTCCCATCCCCCCCCCTCCCCACAAGACTTGCTAGGCTTTGTTCTCGTGGGTGTAGTCAGAGCTGATCATTACTAGTGATTATCATTGGGCAAAAGTGTGGTGGTAAATGAAACCGCTCACCAGGCATGCGGTATGTGGTTCAGGGGTTCTCGGACCACCACATCATCGTTGTAGGAACAGAGTGGGAGTATCCCACTTCGGAAGAATTTTCCCCCGACTGTCGACTTATCCCATTTCAGGTGTTATGCCTAGCACCCTTCCCGTGCTCAACGGTAAATTCTTGCGAAAACTCGTGGGGAGAGGGTTCTAGCGGAGGCGAGTATTTGGGGATAGTCATGTTTTGCAAAAATGTTCCATAAGGCGTTGATGTGGCCGGACCGGATCGGCTCTCGACAACGCGAAGCCTTCTCTCTCGGGGCCAGAGAACTGGTAATGGTAGCAGACTTTTCGTGGAGGAACCCTTGTGCATAATCCTACGAAAGCCGTTCTATAGACCCAGTCACATTCACTATGCCACCACGATTTGGTGTGAGGGTAGACTGCATGGCGCACCCCAAAAGGGATCAACCAACTCTCGAAGCATTATCCTTTTATCATGGTTGGCTGACATCAAACCTTCAAATGAGCTTGTCTGTAGTTGTGCATGCTGAGAACGTTTCCCCGTTAACTAGGGATGGGGAGGGATTGGGGCTAATATACTAATTTGTAGTTGTTGGGTTAGAGTTACTACTATGGAGATATCCCAACGAGCGCGAGAAGAGAAGATTACTTCCGATTTGAAAATTTCGCCTTTGTTTCGCAGCAGGAGCCTCACACCACCCTCGCTCTCGCTTCCGTTTCCTTTTCCGGTTCCTCTCAGAGGTGGCATTAGCCCACGCGTCTCGTTAAGAGCGATGGCGGAGTGCATGAGAAGATCCAAAATAGGACAAGGTGTGGGGAGGGGTATTTTCAGTGTATGGGGAAATGGACAAAAAATGACGGGTAGGAAAAATAGCGTGCTCGGTGTTAATTAGTCCCATGAGATGCACCGCGCATACTATTCA
>MU912831.1:0-12866 GCA_036418165.1 Cooperia oncophora
GCGTTGGTGGTAGCTCTCCATGCACGTGAAACAACGCTGTGAGCGATACCGAACTCCTGGGCTACACTCGTCATGGTTCGACCTTCTTCGAGTTTCCCTATGATCCTTCCTCGAGTGAAGTCATCCAGATGCTCTCTTCGGGACATGATGTATCGAAGGATACTACCACAGTTCTTTGCAGCTACTCGTTGATTGAGAAAAAATTTTTTTCATACCCATAGACTGCCTCGATTTGCGCGGTCGGCCATATTTGGCACTTTATTCAAGCTCTTCTTCCACCGAGAAAAGTCTAGCTTCCTGTGCATATCCCTTAGGCGAGTGGCAACATGCTCCCACACTTTCATTTACTTCCACCCAGTCATTAGTGTTTTTACTTTATCCATCTCGTCCCTGAGTTTTGCACACCAGTGTATGTGGGCAAGCACAGCTGTAGTTCAAGGTATTCCAAGTGACTGCGCCCAAATGTGAAATTTCTCTGATGAACTAGCGTCCCAGTGCAAGTTTTTTTTCGGACGGTAACTGCTTACCGAGAATGGACCTGATCCATGGCAGCATATTCGGAACTGAGACAAAATCGTCATCTGGTACATCTTAAAAACAAGTTCAAAATGAAAAAGAAACGGTTGGCTTTTACAGAGTTTTTTCTGGGTTTATGTCATTCAATACAACCTCTATTCATAAGCGGTAATCGGTCAGAAATGTGCAGACAGTTGCGACAAGAATTGCAACGGTGAACGCGCAGCCTGTGCGAAAATGAGCAAAATGAAAAACATTTCCCATTGACCTAGCTTTTATGTATTCGTTATTCTCGCTCACTGTTGCAAATATAAAAGTTTCAAAGTGGCGGGAGTGGGGAGAGGAGGGCGAAAAAGTTCTCAGACTCTCGGTGAACCGTAGGACCAGCACCTGGACCAAAAACTAATCTGCCCAATCTATCACCCCTCTTTTTTTTACCGCGACTCCACGGAAAGGTCCACACGGCGCGCACGCCTCGCGTGGTGGCGTTCACCTCAGTGGTAGCGCGGCATTGCGGAAACAAAGGTCAGCACAAGAGAGCTGAGGGACAGGATCTGGGAAAATACGCTCTTCACAAAAGAAAACCTAATCCTACTACGATGTTAGTAGTACGTTATGGCGATACTAACTCAAGGCGAGTATATGTTAACGTCCACTAGAGCGCAGTGAATGAAGCACAGATCGCTGTCCTGTTAGTAGATTGCTGATCCTTCGCCATCATCGGCGCTCATGATTTTCTTCCCTCTACCCTTCCCGTTATCGCTATCACGAGAACATCCAAAATTTAACTTGAATTCTGCACGAACAGGTAGCATGTTGCCTCAAGAACAACTGGATTGTATTATATTTCGACCAACCTCTCCAGCTCTTCTTCTTCTTCTTCTTCTTCTTCTTCTTCTTCTTCTTCTTCTTCTTGCAGTGTACGCTGTTCTCGCCAAGCGTCACCACATTCTCCTACCCAAGGTCTTCGGCAGTGACGTTGACTTGGAAGTGGTCTTCACTTTATCTTCACTACTTCCTTGCAGCTCTTATTTGAGCCTCCTTTCGCTTGCCTGGCGTTCCCCAGATCAGGTCCTTTCATCAGGTTGCTAAGATATCCTTAGCGCTTCATCTTATCGCTGCTCTCCTGTCTGCCATTTGTCCAGGAGTCGTATGCAAAACCGCTTTAACTTTTCCGTTCCTGGCGGAAGCACGTCGTACTTTGGGGATACCCGGCGAGATTATTCCCATTTGGTGGCTTGAGGAGAAAAGGAAGTCGTATTCACCTTCGAGGAAGATGTTTTCAACTGTTCTCGACTTCGCTCACCTCTGGTATTCCAAAAGTGTCCTGTGCTGAGGTTTCCAGTTCTCCTCAGACCTTTGCCGTTTTGAGAGATAACCTTCTGACGGATGCGTGGCTTGTTTCTGTTTGCGTTCCTCTGCTGCTGACTAACTCTGAATTTGTCTTCGCGAGGAAAGCATTACAGACCTAAACGACCGGTTGCCGGGTTAAGAGCACTCACTTCCTCGGTATCCCTCACTCATATTCTCTATCTCAGCACAATCTTCTATCACTACAGATGCCACCAATCATCGGTCACAACGAGTCGATCACCCTTGAAAGTCGACTTCACGGCCCCCGCAAGTACTCGCAAGGGAATGGTTTGAACTTCCCATGGAACTTAGAATGGAGACCTAGGTACATCGATAGAGCCTCGAATGCTGATTACGAATATGCAGATTAAAAGTGCTACGGGGACCTCCCAGACGAGTTCTGGGCGGTCAAAGTTTGCGAAAACTCGGTTTTGGCTCGTAAGCGCTGCTGATCGATCACTGGACAGTGCCACCGTGGCCTAGTGGTAGCGGTCTCGCTTTCAAGTCAAACGCATGTGGGTTTGCATCCGGTTGGCGCGAAAATTTTTGCTTCGCTCCGTATAAGAGCTTCAACTCTAATTTTCGAAATTCTTCCGAATTTACGGCCCAGCAGGGCAAGTAGATCAAGTACATCAAGTATACGACGTACTCGATCTAGTATGGATTTGGTCATATAATTTCTTTAGCCCGTCTCTTGAAGATATTGTAACCTCAGATTAAAGTTAATTGCTCCTAAGATCGCAATTTGGCCAGACGAGAGTTTTTCTCAAAAGGATGATTGATACTCGGCGTTGCAGGAGGTCGAGATCTCCCATGAACGAGGCTTCTCGCTAAGACTTTGAATTGCCGGTTGGGTAACCTATTCAGAGAAGGCAGATGTGACCAAATCCATACTAGATTGAGTATGTCGTATACCTGATGTACTTGATCTACTTGCCGTGCTGGGCCTGGCTAAATTCGGAAGAATTTCGAAAATCAGAGTTGAAGCTCTTATACGGAGGCGTAAGCAAAATATGATGCCGTGCAAACGGATGCGAGCCCACATGCGTTAACTCTGAAAGCGAGGACCGATTACCACGAGCACGGTGGCACGTGCCGATGCAGGGGCTGATCGAGCAAGCGCGCTTACGAGCAGAAGCCCCAGACTACCGACCCAGATCGGCGTCGTGGCATGGTCATACCCGTAGCACTGTGTTAATTGCGTGCAGTACTCGAAATTCGCGGAGCATACGGAGCGTGTTGTGTGCGTGATCCGAGGTACTGTAGTGTCTTGTCCTACTCTTATATTGTTCCTTGGAAGTTCAAACCATTCCTTGTCTATATTTAATACTACTTATTTCTTCATTTTGTGTGGCATGTCAGATTTATCTATCGTACAAGCTATTACGTTGTCAGCGAGCCCTCGCGGTGGCTGCGGTTCGGGAGTTCGGAGCGTGAGTGGGTTGATTTCTTTATCCTCAAATGGGAATGGAAGCGGTCCGGGTTGTGTGATTAAGCCCGGGATTACTATGGGGATAGGTATAAGGAGTCTCGGCTAAGGTAGTGCGTACTGTATTGCGTCGTTGATGGTGGTTTCTAACTGCCTTCAACGAATTATCAGTATCTATTGTTCACCATACGACCTATCGCGTACTTATATTTCACCAAACAGTTGATCAGTTCCGTTGTTTGAATGATATGGCTATTCGACATCATTAGTGCTCCACATGGCTGGTGAATAAGTCGATGAGACTATGCGCGAATAGAGATGTCTCGTGTCAGCGAGTATGTATCTACTAAGAATATAACGAATGTGCCTGCGATGGTTGTGATTGGCGTGCTTGCTGAAGGCGAAACATTCTTTGTAGATACAGACGACTTTTACTAGGTTCCCTTTGAAGAAGCTGTTGCATCCATACCTGGTGCGTGCAGGAAGGTTGCGTACCTAAAAAAACGATAGCACAGAATATGACCAACATGCAAGCTACGAAACTTTCGTCTTCCATTTGAACATCCGCGCTATACCCCAGAAGTGCCTTCGTGTAAATCATGGATTTTCGGCGTCCGGTAACGTGTCCTCGTATATATAACGCGGAATTGTAGCAGGAGAATTCTGCAGTGATGTGGGCGGCTAAGTTCCCCCTCTCACTCGAACGCTCACCCTGTACATGGCGTATACTCTTGCAGGATTATACATGTAACAGTCAGTCGGACAGCTGTCATTCGGCACAATGACATGACTAGTTGTCTTTTTTTTGTCTCAAAAAAAAAAAAAGAATAAAGCCGCAGAGCCTGTTTGAAAGGCGAGCAGTGTACGCGCCGCTTAAATGAAGTAGCTTAGCACCGGCCATCCTTTTTGCCTGGATATGAATGTCTGTGATACGAGGAAATAAGTTTGTTCGAAAACGTTTATCGCAATGCGTGTATAAGTTCCAGTCTCAGAACCGGAGCTCTAGTGTCACACTTCCACAAGATCTCAGTGAAAAAAATTTAATTTGACTCACATTCTCGGTTTGTGTTCGTCTATCCCAAACCGGATCTGTAGGCGTTTAAGTGCAATGCATGCGCAGAGGGACTGAGATCCGGCCTTCGTGGTGAACGTTCTGTGAACGAGTGCCCTACTCTGGGGGATTATTGCTTGGCATGAGCAGATAGCCTAGTTTCTGCGCGGGTTGAGAATGTTATTAGCGCATTGAGAGGGTACAACAGGCCTCTTGTACCTTCATTACAAGCTGTCACTTAGAAGATCTGCGTCCCATATCTGAGAAAGAATTGTGCTCGGAATTGATGGCTCGAGGTCCAAGCGGAGGAGTTGAAGACTGCGCGCTTTACGCTCGTGCTTGCAAGATGGGAAAGTCTATTCGTCATGGACAACATTTCCCGCAGGAAGTCGACAATTTTCGTCACGTCGGAAAGTTCGCGGAGAGAGCAGTTAGAGCTGGTTATGTCACTGGCGCATGGGAGAACTCGTACCGAGCCTGGTCCACAAGTAGCTGCGCGAGCACTTGCGCCGAAGCAAGATGAAAACTGTAAAGCTGACTGCCTCCGCTTGTCACAGAGTAAAACGAGGCCTATATTTCATGGAGAGAGGGGTGCAGTTTGCCGAAAAGGCGATCTGTGCTGTTGCTGATGCCTCAGATCTCATTTCTGGGGATTTTCCGCGATCATTCCTGATCATAAGACTGCGATCTTTGGAAAGGGGAGCGCACGCGGGCATCAAATGGTTTTCGGGGTGTGTTTTCGGGGACTGATAAGAATAATTTGAGAAAAAAAAATTTTCAAAACACCAACCAGATTAGGGTTGAGGAACCGATTGAACAGCGAGTACCACTCTTCGTTTGCTGTGTAGGTAGGGCATCTATCTGGGAAAACAGATTGGATGCCTTCTAGATCTGTGGGAGTGAAAACTGCATACGGACGCCGGTGAGAGTTCCAGCGTAGCCTGAAGAGAATAATGGGCTGCTGTACTTAGCGTGCGGAGCCTCTACGTTGATCAGGAAGAGGAGCAGCTAAGTCCGGTGGAGAGCGGAGAGCGAGCAAACATTCGGGGATGGCGATGAGGACGTGGCCTGCACCAGGTTTTCATGGCGGCAAATCTAACACTCATTGTTTTGCAGTCCCAGTTTTTCACGTAAAATCATCTACGAAATTGATCCCAGAGCGCTTGGCATAAATTGTGCTACACCTATTGTTGCAATACCTCCTCATATTCGGGTTGTGCACCTTAGGTCGCAATCAGAAGCTCGGATGCGAAGACAAAGCTCATTCTGTATTACAGTCAAATATGAAGTTTGGGGCTCGGTTTATTGATCTACCCGCTACTTTTCCGCTGGATGGCCCGAGGCAGCTACATGTCTTGGCATATCCTGCAACGATCTGCGGTAGCAGTCACAAAACACAGCTCTCGTAAGAACTATAGGAACTCAGGTTTTGAAAATGATGTCGAGCAGAAGTAAAAAAGGAAACTATAATTGTGAAATAACTCGGTGCGCTGGCGAAGCGGAGCTGGGGTACAGGGCGCTCCTGTTGGGGGAGCTCTCCTCTTAGAAGCAAATTAAGAGCTGTTTCCGCCAACCAAGCCTTATTCATTCATAGTAAGGCGATCTCAATTTCTAGTATGATTAGGTGCAAAACTCGACTGCAAAACCCATTGAAGTGTTAAGATTCGCCCATAAATCTTTGGCCTGTGAAGCCACCGTGCTCTCCCATCCCATTCGAAATGTTGCTCGCTCTCGTACCATTGTGCTTCTTCCTGATCAACGTAGAGGCTCGCAGTAAGTACAGCAGTCCTATTTCTTTAGTAGCCGGAACTCTCACGGCTTCCGATGCAGTTTTCACTCCACAATCTAGAAGCATCATGTGTTTCCAGATAGATGCCCTACCTACACAGCAAACGAAGAGTGGTACTCGCTGTTCAATCGGTTCCTCAACCCTAATCTGGTTGGTGTTTTGAAAATTTTTTTTCTCAAATTATTCTTATCAGTCCCCCGAAAACATTTGATGCGCGTGCGCTCCCCTTCAAAGATCCCAGTCTTCATGTGAGGAATGATCCGGAAATGCGCCAGAATGAGATTGGAGCATCACAACAGCCAGATGCCTTCTTGGCCTGCACCCCTCTCTCATGTTGGTCGTTCTCTACTCTTGACCGCGAGTCAGCTTACAGTTCATGTTGTTCGCTGCGAGTGCTGCGCAGCACTTGGTGGACAGGTGGTAGAGTCTCATGCGGCAGTGAATAACAGCTCTCCTGCTCCCTCTCCGCGCACTTTCGAGTGACGAAAATGTCAGATTTCTGCGGGGAAACTGTCACATATGACAATATTTCATCTTGCAAGCAAGTGTACAGCGCATCTTCAACTCCCTCATGATTGGACCTCGAGCATAAATTCCGAGAACAATTTTCTTTTTCAGATATGGGACGCAGGACTTTCTAGTGACGCTTGTAATGAAGCAAGAGGTGTTGTACCCTCTAATGCGCCTCATAAATTCAAGGCAGAAAAGTAGGTATCTGCTCATGCCAAGAATATTCCACAGAGTAAGGCCACTCGTTAAGAACGTTCACGAAAGGCGGATCAGTCCCTCTCATGATTGCACTAACCCTACAGGATGGTTTGGGAAACGAAACACAAACCGAGAATGTGAGTCAAATTAAATTTTTTTCACTGAGATCTTGTGGAAGTGTGACACTAGAGCTCCGGTTCTGAGACTGGAACTTATCGATTGCGACAAAGTTTTCGAGTACACCTTATTTCCTCGTATACAGACACCATATCCAGGACAAAAGGATGGCGTGGCTAAGTACTTCATTTAACCGTCGTACCTGCTCCCTTTCAACAGGCTGCGGCTTTTGAGACAACTAGTCATGTCATTGTGCCGAATGACAGCTGTCCGACTGACTGTTACATGTATAATCCTGCAAGAGTATACGCCATGTACAGGGTGAGCGTTCGAGTGAGAGGGGGAACTTAGCCGCCCACATCACTGCAGAATTCTCCTGCTACAATTCCGCGTTATATATACGAGGAACGTTACCGGCGGAAACTCCATGATTTACGAAGCATCTCTGGGGTAAGCGGGATGTTTAAATGGAAAGAAGTTTCGTAGCTTGCATGTTGGTCATATTCTGTGCTATCGTTTTTTTAGGTACGCAACCTTCCTGCACGCACCAGGTATGGATGTGGTACTCGCCGTTCAATCGGTTCCTCAACCCTAATCTGGTTGGTGTTTTGAAAATTTTTTTTCTCAAATTAACTCGTGCCGCTGGGAACGAGCTGGGTACAGGGCGTTGTTAATTAAATCCTGTTGGGGAGCTTCTCCCTTAAAAGCAATTTAAAGGCTTCTCGACAGTTTCCGCCAACCAAGCCTATCATTCAGTATAATCAGTCTGAGAATACGAGCGTGGACTTAAAGTTGCTTTGCTGACTGGCGCTTCCTGTCATAAGATTCAACATGTGCCATTTTTATTTCGATCTCGCAACTCAGTCAACCATGATACATTAGACACTAATGCGAGGTCCGCCTCATTTACCACGCGCACTTTGGCGTATTCTTGTGGTGCTTCATGTCAACACGTGATTCGAGTACAGTTAGATTCTGCTGGCTGCTGCCGATTTCTGGTTCCAGGACTTTTTTTGAATTCCTATAGTTTCGCACATGCTCACTAACTGGAAGGCGTCGAAGGGCAGTGGTCAAAGAGGGAGACCATTGGTGTCTAATGTCATGGTTAACTGGGTTGTGAGTTCGAAATAAAAGCGGCACATGCTGAATCTCATGACTTAAAGCGCTAGTCAACGAAGCAACTTCGAGAATTCCACGCTTGCATTCCCAGACTGATTATCCTGAATGATAGGCATGGTTGGTGGAAACTGTCAAGAAGTTTCTGAATTGCTTCCAAGAAAAAAGCTCAAAAACAGGATTTCATTAACAACGCGCTGTACTCCAGCTCAGGTTTTAGCGAGATATCTCTCAAATGTGAACGCAAAGGTATTCATGGCCGTTTCTTGATCTGCCATGTGGCGATGCAAGAAAGTGCTCGCACGGGGTATTTTCAGGCGTGAGCTTCCTGGCGGACTCTTTGCCTTACGCGCGACATCATGTTTTTCAAAACCTACAGTCCTTTCGAGAGCTGTATTTTGTAACTGCTACCGCAGATCATATCGTTGCAGGATATGCCAAGACATGTAGCTGCCGCATCAGGCGAAAAAGTAGCTGGGTGGATCAATAACGACCAAACTTCATATTTGACTGTAATACAATGAGCTTTGTTTCCATCGACTTCTGATTCGCTAAAGTGCACAACACATGAATAAGGAGGTATTGGCAAAAAGGTGTACACAATTTATCCAACGGCTTGGGATCAATTTCTAGATGATTCCAGTGAAAACTGACTGCAAAACCATGAGTGTTAGATTGCCCATAAATTGGTGCGGCACGTCCTCATCCCATTCGAAATGTTGCTCGCTCTCGTACCATTGTGCTTCTTCCTGATCAACGTAGAGGCTCGCAGTAAGTACAGCAGTCCTATTTCTTTAGTAGCCGGAACTCTCACGGCTTCCGATGCAGTTTTCACTGTGGTACTCGCCGTTCAATCGGTTCCTCAACCCTAATCTGGTTGGTGTTTTGAAAATTTTTTTTCTCAAATTATTCTTATCAGTCCCCCGAAAACATTTGATGCGCGTGCGCTCCCCTTCAAAGATCCCAGTCTTCATGTGAGGAATGATCCGGAAATGCGCCAGAATGAGATTGGAGCATCACAACAGCCAGATGCCTTCTTGGCCTGCACCCCTCTCTCATGTTGGTCGTTCTCTACTCTTGACCGCGAGTCAGCTTACAGTTCATGTTGTTCGCTGCGAGTGCTGCGCAGCACTTGGTGGACAGGTGGTAGAGTCTCATGCGGCAGTGAATAACAGCTCTCCTGCTCCCTCTCCGCGCACTTTCGAGTGACGAAAATGTCAGATTTCTGCGGGGAAACTGTCACATATGACAATATTTCATCTTGCAAGCAAGTGTACAGCGCATCTTCAACTCCCTCATGATTGGACCTCGAGCATAAATTCCGAGAACAATTTTCTTTTTCAGATATGGGACGCAGGACTTTCTAGTGACGCTTGTAATGAAGCAAGAGGTGTTGTACCCTCTAATGCGCCTCATAAATTCAAGGCAGAAAAGTAGGTATCTGCTCATGCCAAGAATATTCCACAGAGTAAGGCCACTCGTTAAGAACGTTCACGAAAGGCGGATCAGTCCCTCTCATGATTGCACTAACCCTACAGGATGGTTTGGGAAACGAAACACAAACCGAGAATGTGAGTCAAATTAAATTTTTTTTCACTGAGATCTTGTGGAAGTGTGGTTCTGAGACTGGAACTTATCGATTGCGACAAAGTTTTCGAGTACACCTTATTTCCTCGTATACAGACACCATATCCAGGACAAAAGGATGGCGTGGCTAAGTACTTCATTTAACCGTCGTACCTGCTCCCTTTCAACAGGCTGCGGCTTTTGAGACAACTAGTCATGTCATTGTGCCGAATGACAGCTGTCCGACTGACTGTTACATGTATAATCCTGCAAGAGTATACGCCATGTACAGGGTGAGCGTTCGAGTGAGAGGGGGAACTTAGCCGCCCACATCACTGCAGAATTCTCCTGCTACAATTCCGCGTTATATATACGAGGAACGTTACCGGCGGAAACTCCATGATTTACGAAGCATCTCTGGGGTAAGCGGGATGTTTAAATGGAAAGAAGTTTCGTAGCTTGCATGTTGGTCATATTCTGTGCTATCGTTTTTTTAGGTACGCAACCTTCCTGCACGCACCAGGTATGGATGCAACAGCTTCTTCAAAGGGAACCTAGTAAAAGTCGTCTGTATCTACAAAGAATGTTTCGCCTATAGCAAGCACGCATCTGGCGAAATATGTGACTATTTTGTGTGAAATATGTGACTGGTTTTTCGCGAAATAAAGTTCCTCGACTTTCCATCAAGCATGTGGAGCACTAATGATTCGAAATGCCATTCTTCAGAAATCAGCCTGATCAGCTGTTGGTACATTCTAAAGCATTACAACTTGACTCGACGAAACCCATCGATACTCCTCGGCTTTTAGCTCAGAGTATAATAATAGTAAGGGTTAAGAACCCAGCAGCGCTGGGTTATAGGCTGATACCGTTTAAATGCACTAAGTTCTGGCTGCTGGCTCATTTATGAAATGCCTAGATCATCAAAGCCGCTGAAAACTTGTATGCAGGGGTTATTTGTCACCAAAACACGTATATGTCGCTCACTCTTGGCGCTAGAGGACACTGCAGTCGTCTGCGCTTTGACTCCTTCTACCAGGCTCAATCTAACCTTGAAGGTTGGGGAAGTGAAATAGGGAGGGTTGCACGTAGTGGTGATCAAGACACTTCATAAATACCAGTAAGCAGCCAAAACTGAGTGAGTTCAAACGGCATCGTGCTGGTTTATATAAAAACTCAGTGCTCATATGATCGTAATGGCAGTGCATAACAGTCTCAGTGTGTGACAGTAAGCGGGATTGCCGACTGAGAAAAAATAAATCAATAGGGAAGATTAGTCCTTTCATTTTTGTGGAGCTTGCAGACCAACCAATACCAGTCACTGCATGCAGTTTTGTATGCATTGTCGAGCGATTCTAAATAGGAATTGGGTGTGATGGCACATATCAGACCGAACTTTGGCGCTAATAGTCTTCGATCGGGTCTTATGTGAACCTCTGTGGTCAGAAGGAGCAGTGGTACGAGCGATGCCGTTCGCAACAGAGTGCTATCAGGTAATTCGATTTTAAGTTTTTGGCAGCGTTTGGCAGTACTTGTAAAGTCACACATTTAGCTTTCACTATTCATCTCATAATCAGTAGCGTGTGAAGTCCAAGCGCAAATGCTCCTAGAAAGTCAACAATTTCGTCACGAAACGGTGGCGCTGGAGAGGAAAGCTTTAAATTAGTTGGTTCGGGTCAAGAGCGGTCTCCCAGTCGCCCTACTCGCATACCGATATCGGCGTTATCTATTGAACTACTGGCGCTATGAACATTACTACCGCAAGTCAAAAAAGTTTAGTGTTGAAATTTTGTATGTAGGAGCAATTCAGTGCGTTACTACAAATATGATACTCGCTTCTAGCGCTGGCGCCATATAGCGCTAATCGGTGCAACATCCGCTATGTTTCTCATGAAAACGAGATGAATTTTTATGCCCCTCGCTCTGCTAAGCTTTCAAAAAGGGGCGATTCTCTTCTCTCCAGGTTCAGCCTCAGCAGAGCGCAGGCGACAACAGTGCCCCAGCCGTGAACGAATGTCGCATTTGTGATCAGTACGTCAAATAAGCGCAGTTCAGAAGTGTTCAGCGTTTGGTGATGGAGATGGTGGCGCAAAATTGGCGTTAACCTACTGCCATATTCGGGGTCAAAGCGCATAATAACCCCCATAGGCAGAATTTCAGAAGAAAATTTTTCTCGTGATTTTGTGTAACAGTTCAATAGTCCCAGAAAGTCAAACGATCATGTCTGTTAAGAGTGTACGGCGATGCTCGAAACCTTCGGAACCATGCTATTTTTCCGATCCAACTCGCAGAGGCATTTTTGGCAACTTCAGAGTCTCAAATCCTAGCGCTTTTGCATTTTCGCAAAGCGAGATACTGACTAAACACGTTTCCGATCTTATTTAACTAAACTCTGGAACAGTTCACTGCCATTTCAAGATAAGATTTAGTGAAGTCTCTGTCTGAACAACAATCTCTACACAACCTCTCACAGATTTATTCTCATAGTGATCGTATTCAAAACACATATCTCTGGCGTATATACATTTCTCTGTTGGGATCGAAAGTGAAGTGAATCGTTGATTCCGGTACATTTCCAGCTGAAATTCAGTGAAGGTTACTCTTCAGCATCTCTCGTATTGCAACTTTTACCAGTTTGTTCATTTACTGAAAATGTGGGCTCGTAAATATCAAGATTTTTGAGTGAAACATTTCATCCGGACCTTTCTTTCCTAGGTACCAGTGGCGAAAGTCTTGGACTTGGAATGCACATCTCAACTCAAAACTGTAAGTCAGCGAGAGAGCACCAGAAGTGAGAGGGCGCGGGCAAATAGATTATCTAGCTACGATTAGGCGTGTAGATGGCTTCGCAGCAGCGTGGGTGGACTCTAGGTATCTTAAGAGACGTGCAACAAAATCGTCCGGGGCAGCGTCCGCGGTACGTCGCGCGGCGAATGAGCAGCTCACTCACGTGCATTTGCTAGCCGATAGCTTTGCGACTGGAGCAAATGATTTACTACAGCGTACATCCGCAACATTTAGCAGGTTTCATCAATGATTGAAAATCTGATGTTTTTCTTGATAGTAACACACAATTGTTTGGCGGTTCCATAAACGCAACTTCAGGAAATAAACAGATACAAAAGAAATCAGATAAGGCCGTGATTCTCCCTATGTTTATGTGGTTCACATGATTTGCGCAGTCGCCAGCGTCAATATGATATACGGATGGCTAAGTTTTT
>MU912831.1:12966-37804 GCA_036418165.1 Cooperia oncophora
GTTTCACTCACAAATCGTTGATTCCCGTACATTTCCAGCTGAAATTCAGTGAAGGTTACTCTTCAGCATTGCAACTTTTACCGGTTTGTTCATTTACTAAAAATGTGAGCTCGTGAATGTCAAGATTTGTGAGTGAAACATCTCATCCGGACCTTTCTTTCCTAGGTACCAGTGGCGAAAGTCTTGGACTTTGAATGCACATCTCAACTCAAAACTGTAAGTCAGCGAGAGAGCACAAGAAGTGAGAGGGCGCGGGCCAATAGATTATCTAGCTACGATTAGGCGTGTAGATGGCTTCGCAGCAGCGTGGGTGGACTCTAGGTATCTTAGGAGACGTGCAACAAAATCGTCCGGGGCAGCGTCCGCGGTACGTCGCGCGGCGAATGAGCAGCTCACTCACGTGCATTTGCTAGCTGTTTGCTTTGCGACTGGAGCAAATGATTTACTACAGCGTACATCCGCAACATTTAACAGGTTTCATCAATGATTAAAAATCGATGTTTTTCTTGAGAGTGACACTCAACTGTGTGGCGAATCCACAGACGCAACTTCAGGAAATAAACAGATACAAAAAAAATCAGATAAGGCCATGATTCTCCCTATGTTTATGTGGTTCACATGATTTGCGCAGTCGCCAGCGTCAACATAATAGACGGATGGCCAAGTTTTTCTGTGAGCTGCTGTAAAAGATGACAAACGAGAGCAAGTGTTGAAGACCCCAATGAATCTCGAGCTCTTTTGAACCTCTGCATACTCTAACGGAAAACTTAACCGTAATTGAACACAAGACTCGATCCTGGGTGATATCAATCTTTACCTTCCTTTCAATAACCCTATTTAAACCGTCAGAAGCACGCTTCGTCTTCTCGCCGCAAGCATGTCGCAGGCCACGCTCACTAGCTGCACTGGACGATTCTGTTGCTACACACCCGGGTATCACTACCCTCCGGCCTTGTTTTTAGGCAGCTTTGAGCGGAGGATGGTATGCTCCTGCAGCTGTGGACATATTCACCTCACACATTGCAAGAAACATGACCCTGGAGGTGAGTACACAGTTCGTCATTAGGACAGCGCATTATGTTGTAAAACACCATCAGTTATCCATGTGGGGCTGCGCGACTGTGGTTTCAGATTCGACTCAGTGCTTAATCTCTATGATGAAGTCGGCCTACAAGCGTCCGTGTCCAAAAAGGGTAAATGCTCACCAAGAATGGACTTGATCCATGGCAGCATTCTGGGAACTGAGACATATCTGTCCTCTGCTTCTTCTGAAAAGCATCAAGTTCAACAAGAAAAGAACATGAGAAGGAAAAGTAGTCGGCTTTCATAGAATTGCGAGAGCGTGCAGCTTCTTGCGAGAATAAAGACACCAACACTAAATATCTGACTATTCTCAATCATTAATCAGTTTGTATCCTACCCTTTTTCTATCACTACTGCTGCAGAGGCGACCACAGAGAGAAAGATCGGAACAAGAGGGGAGAGGGGTGGGAAAGGTGAAATCGTTCTCACTAGACAAGGCTCTACGGAACGGCTCACTGGCTCCGCGCAGGCGTTCCGTGCTGGCTGTCGCTGCACTGGTAGCACAGCATGTGGACGCAAAGGCTAGCACCCTACTACGGCGAGGCAAAAGCATTTGTCCACCGACACTGTCACTAGATAGTAAACAACACTAGGACATAGACAGGTGAGAAGGATCGGATGATATGGGGCTACCCTCTGCGGCACAAGAGACAGCTCAGAGACGAGGTTCAACTATGTATAGCATTTTTTTCAAGAAAACACCTGATCTGTTGTGAAAGTTTCACCTCTGTGTTCTTGAACCAGATAACATGAGGTTCCTCCACTTAGAACCCCGAAGACTGTGGCTCGGCTGCCTCCTTATCCACGCGGTAAAGTCCAACTCCACTGTCTCCCTGAAATGAAAAGACATCAAAATGAAACAATTGTATTCCTATGATTAAATGGAGGATTCTCGCCGAAAATTGCAGTACGCTCGAAGCAGCGAGAACGTCTGTTGCGAAATAGACCGAGTGCCTTTATTCTCTTGAAAGCACAGTTGAAGGCACAGCTCGTGACCGCAAATTGCGGGGAACGGAACTCAAAAACAAACGTAAAAGTGCTAAGTATCTGATTAGCGGAGAAAAGCAGCAGAAGCAGTCCAAAATGTTATGGAGAGAGATAGCATACTGGCTACTAGCTAGAAGCTAGCAGCCGGTGGGGGTCGGCATATGCCTAAGGGGTGTCCATGGGCCTAATTAGTCAGCTTTTGACGGAGTTCTTGTTCACATTTTGGAAGTAGCGCAGCTTCACAAATCGCCTTCCGGATCGTCCGACACATATGAGAGGTCATAGCCTTACTTTATCGCGGAAAGTGGCTTTAATGCGACCGAGTGAAGGTCTGTTCATCGAGACCCTGTAAATTGACTCCACGAGAAGATAGCTATTCAGTTAAACGGCAGATAAATGGCAAGTGTTGATGTTTCTTTTTTTCATTGCTCTTCTTCTAAAGACGTTTCTATAAGACTAGTCAGATCGAGGTGCGATATCATGTCTTGTTCCAATTTTGCAGCTACTAAAGAGAAACAAACTGACCCGACACACAGCACGAGTACCTCCGCGCATAACGTACATTTCGTTTTCGTAGCTGCTTTGATTCCGTGCGTAAGTGAGTTTGTGCAGCATTACGTCACTGTTGTGTGTCACTAAAACAAGGCTATTCTAATTGAGAAACGTTAGATAAGGCAACTTCAACAGTGTTATCCGGCACTCGAGCAAATAACCTCTACGATGAAAAATTGCTAGTTCATTCGCGCAAATAAGTCAACCAGAAAAACTAAGAGAAAAAGAAAAGATTTGAGATGCTGACAACCTCTTCCTCCTCACCGCTTTCTTCTTCTAAACTCAAGGTGTGAGTCCACGCCAACCAGTTAGGCGACGGGGCGGTATTTAATATTTACTTTAGCTGCCACAGTAGTTCCTGTTCACAAGTCTCGCTCTGACAAAAATAGTGAACTCTTCTGAATCTAGAGCGTGCTCGTCTAGCCACCATTAACACTGCCAACTCTTGTAACCTCACGAAGCACCCTAGTTGGGTCGACACGTCGATGGGAAGTAGCAAAAGTTCGAATGCCCCCCTCGCCGTCGCCAAACTGCTCCGTCGACTTGTGATCAGTCAATATTCCTGAGCAACATAGTCCTAGACTTTCTGCGGTGGTACTGACTACTTATTATTGTTTATCCGCCATTATCGTGATAAAGCCGTTCGCCTGCCACTTGAGTACTGCCTTACAGGGTTCTATACTTTCACAGATTCACGCTATATATTAGTTGTCCGGAAAGTTCTTAGCGTTTTGTGTACCTAATCTTTGTACATTCAGCTGGCTGATTAAAAAACTCATTCTGCCTTGCTTCTCAAGTAGCACATCCTGTAGAGAATTTCTTGCGCTATCTGATGGTATAATTGCCGTTTCACCATGCTTTATAAAGCCCTCTTTTTAAATTTTTTCAAGCATGTGAAAAGAGCACTTCGGACGATTTTTTCTTCGGCTATAAATTGGGGCAATCCGCATCGAAACACAGCTCAACAAATTAACCAGGCGTGGGAGGCCCAATAGTGCTAGAAGAAAGCACTCCGTGCCGCAATGGCTCAACAAATGTCGTTCTGGAAATTTCAGCCTTGAAGGTGAACCTCATAGCGATCGACCTAAAAGCAATTCTGACGAAGATTTTGAGGGGATTTCGGAGGCTGATCTATCCAAACAGTTCGAGAGATAGCAGAAGAGCTAGGCGTTTGCAAATCCACTCTTGCAGATGGTCTGGAACGCATTGGGAAGTGTGAAAAAACTCGACAATTGGGTGCCCCACAATCGGAGTGACGGCAGGAATCGGCACGTCTCGAGGTTCCTTCTTCACTTGCTTTTGCGCCAAAAGAATTGACAGCGTTTTTGAACGGATTTGTCACGACTGCGATGAAAAATGGATCAATGTATGCATAACAGGAGACGTTCCGGACAGTGCTTGGATTTTGACGGACCACCGAGGTAATTTTCAAAGCCGAACCCTCGCGAAAAAGAAATTCTGCGTCAGGTTTGGTGGTCATCGGCTGTTTTGTAATCCACTATAACTTTTCATCAGCCAGGCCCAAACGATCACAGGCAGAACCCTACTGTGAAACAAAACGGACAAATGTACCGAAAAATATTGTCAGCTGCAGCCAACACTTATCAAAAGAAAGGGTCCGATTCTTTTGCATGACAACGACTCGCCCACACGTTCACGCAATCACTATCCATAAATTGAACGAATTAGGACTGGAAAAGTTCCACCTCACCCACCATATTCTCTAGACCTTTCACCAACAGCGACTGTCACCTTTTTCAGACGTTTCAGAACTTTCCTGCTGAGAAATCTTCATCAACCAGGACCAGGCAAAAAAAGACCCTTCGCAGGTTTCGTAGGATTCTCGACCACCCAGTTTTTCTTTGATGGGATTTCTCGACTGTGCCACATTGGCAAAAGTGTGCTGATTCGAATGGTGCTTATTTGGATTAAATCCGATGATGTTAAGAAAGTTATGATCGTTTAAAGTTAAACACCCAAAACGCTAAGAACTTTCCGGACAACCTAATAGCTTTCTATAGCTCAGAAGGTCAGAAGAGCGAGTTGGTTGCGCTGCTAAAGGAAAGGAGCGGTGTAAATGCTAGGAAACTCGTTTATAAAAATGTACTAACGGTCGATTCCCCATCCAGCAACACGTGGTTGGTCTCCTTTGAACAGTTGGTCCTGTTCTGAAGGAAGGCAAATCGGCCAGACTCCTTTTTCTACAGCTGGCGTGTACAACTGAACAATGGCGATGTCGTTCGGATCGATAGGGCGATCGCCTGTCGGTAGAAAGTAGACCTTAATCAATAGTTTTTTCTGTCACCGAGGCTCGTGATGATTTAGCTTCAATAAAATGGAGAAGAAGTTTTCTCTGCTACTTGTTTTTATGAAGGATTCTGCTGTATCTCTAATAGTAAGTTAACGCCATGTCTTCATTTACTGTGTGGTATCCACAGCTAAAGCTGTAAGACGATGACAAGGAGTGATAAACGGCAAAAATCACCCTACAAAATGCACCCAACTGTCCAGGTTCAACGTTCTCTTTCAGTTCTTGGTTTTCTAGTATTTATGAGAAAGGGGGTGCAATGAAAAGATATTTCGCAGTTCGTTATCCTCTGAATTCTGACTAGAATCAACAAGTTTTACTTGAAGAGACCCAGAAGCACATTTCCGTGAACGATGGTGGGGCCTGTCAGGAAAATGGGTTTGGTGCGGCGTCAGTCCGTTCTCCACCATTGGAGCGAACAAGAACAGCAGTCGCTGGCAAACGGGCTGACTCCGAGCCAGACCCGTCCTCCTTCCCCTATGACACCCCCCCCCCCCGCTAAAATCCGCAACGTGTTGCAAAGGTGTCCCCGAATGTAATCCAAATGATGAAATAGAGCTAAACCCTATAGAATAGCTCCTTCGCCGGAATGTTAATTTTATCGCTAGACCCATGTGTAAAATGAAAAAGGCAGCTACACCGCGTGTTTTGGCGAGAACCTTACATTTCATAAGAGTACTCTTCCTAGCCTAAAAGGGATTCCCCATAATTCTTCTGGGTTCTGTACTTGCCAGGGCAGGCGTCCTAATACGACCGACTGAGTAGGAGTTTTCATGCCTCACCAACAAGTACACCAACTTCAACAGTTTCAAAATAAGCTTTTCATATTAGTTTCCCATGTAAATAGCTGTTTTTTGTCACGGGATGAGACACTACTCTGAATATGAATCCCTTACCAGGACCGTATACCCCGAGCGCCAGGTTGAGCGCAGACGTGTTGCATGAAGGAAGAGGAGGGAATTGATTGGGAAGAGAAAATGGAAGACAACTGATACTATCGGAGACATCAGATTACATGGAAAATTCACGAACGTTTTTCACGCGATGAAACTTCTGTTGTTTACAAGGATATCTTGTGCAATCACTGCCAATCATTGTTTCCAAGATCGTCTCGATCGTATCTCTATATTTCCTGTAAAGAAAACCTGTTGTAAATTTCTATCATGTTCTTCGACCCCTTTCTTCAGAGATGGGCCTCAATCTCATTTCCCTCAAACACACGCAGCACTATGTGATTCTTGTAGAACAAATGGGGCATAAATTACCATTCTTTGAAACAGTGCGCCGCTGTTAACACATGTCGTTTCGTGATCAGGGTGCCGCTGCAGTAGCCTTCTCGTTCTGAAATATTCATCCGTGAGACTGGTTATCAGTTTTGAGGGCAGAATCTATAAAATGAGTCGAGCTGTTCGGCTGGGAGGCATTTACCCTTTTTGTCAGTCTTTTTGTTCGTTCCTGTTGGGTTACACGTCCTGCCTGGGTCAGACTTGTAGACTCTTTTCAAGTGTAAACGCAGCCGATGCTCTTGCGTTGACAGGGGAACATATGGGATTCACACAGGAGGCATCGAAAGCGATCTCTGGGCAGAATGCTCTCACAAGACGAGCTAGGCCAAATTACTCTTCATTTTCATGAGTTCTGATTTCAAGGTAGAGTGCATGATAATTTGACTTCTTGAAACGGAAGTAGAGGCAGTAAGGCTGCGTTTATACTTTGCGGCAGCGTAGCGTAGCGTAGCGCAGCGTAGCGTAGCGCTTCCAGCGTACGCCAGCGGCAGTGCCGAAGAGAAGATGCATATCGATCTAGCTTCACACAGCGTTTCTCCAGCGTTTTCCCAGCGCTTCAGCGGCGGGGCTAGAGAGGGGCTAGAGAGCACTGGACGGAGGAGAGTACAAAGTACCTCTCCGTTCAGTGCTCTCTAGCCCCTCTCTAGCCTTGCAGCGACGGGGCTAGAGAGGGGCTAGAGAGCACTGAAGCGGAGGAGAGTACTTTGTACTCTCCTCCGTCCAGTGCTCTCTAGCCCCTCTCTAGCCCCGCGCTGGAAGCGCTGGAAAACGCTGGAGAAACGCTGGTGAAGCTAGATCGATACGCATTAATGCTTCCCATTGCCCTCGCCAGCGCAGCGTGCGCTAGCGTGCCGCTGGCGTACGCTAGCGTACGCCAGCGTGCCGCTGGTGACGCTTGGTGAAGCTAGATCGATATGCATCTTCTCTTCGGCACTGCCGCTGGCGTACGCTGGAAGCGCTACGCTACGCTGCGCTACGCTACGCTACGGCTGCCGCAAAGTATAAACGCAGGCCTACAAACCATTTTGCGGGAATCTAATGAAAAGGCAACCAGAGTATTGTGAAAAAAAAGTCACATGACTCCAAAAATTCCGTAAAAGTCACGTGGAGCGCTTTTAGAAGAGTATTCAAAATACACGAACAACTTACCTTTCCTCTTGAGCAGAGCAGCCCATGGTATCTCATTTTTCTCTACAAGTTCTCCACCTTGTGAGCGCAAACGTGGACCGAAAGGACCTGCAATAAAAACTTGTTACTCAATCGAATATAGCGGTAACTGAAATCTTCTCACGTTCTCCACAGCCCTCTTCGTTATAGATTCCGTCGTCGTCCTGTAAAAAAGGTATGTACCTTCATTCCGTTTACAGGGCTTGATGAATCGTGAAGCTTCTCGAGAGGATACCGTTAAGGTTTTCGGGATCAAAATTTTTGATTTCTGACTCATTAAATTAACTCTATTTTCTTGCTATACACTCTTTACATAGCTCTAGGAATCAGCCTCTCAATGAAAAGATGTGAAATTGCCGATCATTTTTTTTTCTGTGCTGACGGTACGAACATTCCGAAAAGACTGATTCTCTAGAGTTCTTACTCAGCCACCATAGAGTACCGATCACTACAATAGATTTCCCCTACGGGAGTACCCTTTTCGATCATCTGATGGTAAGCCTATTTCCTGAAGGCTACATACAGTTTTTAAGGGAGCTGAACTTTGTTCGTCACCGCTAGCAGTCCAAACATTTATTCTAGTAAAAAAAATGTCATCGTTTTATTTAAAGTGTGTAGTCAGATGTCCTTCACTCCGTATAGACCCTTTTTTTACAGTTTCAGTTTCGGAATTGAGACTGGAGACTTCGGATTCCTTTTCCTTTTCAACTTTCCGTCTAGCCGACGCATTGAAGGACATGGTAATAAATATTTCTACATCCTAACCACCAATACGATTTACCAACACTTTATGGTATCATGAATTTTTACAAAGTAATAATTTTGCTCACTTCAAAGAAATAAAGTGCCGCACAAATGCTGAAGGAAACCAGCAGAACAAACAGACCGATGCGCATATCTGTCCTGGAAGATTGTTGTAGAGATCTGATCAGGTAAGTGTCTGAATTAACGCCTTTAATCGCTTCAGAAAGTTTTAGTGTTCTAACATCAACTGGTGGAAATTCAAAGCTAGGAGGTCCTGAGCTGAGGAGCGCACGGAGCCCATCAATGACACGTTATGGATGGATCCGCACAGGGTAGAGAACTTACGCGACCTGGTAACCGATTTGACCCATGATGCCCGTCGATCAGGCAGTAAAGGCTCGAATGAGTGCGGCTTGGATGAAGGAAGTCCACCAATCCTCTGCTAGGCGATGCTCCAAGACCATAAAAGGCACTGTCTACTGGGGCATTGTAAGGCCTAAGGTGCTCTACAGCAGCAAATGCTTGCCCCTAGACAAGAACCATGGAGAAACAGCTCCACTGTGTTGAAATTAGGCTGCTTAGATGGGCCTGCAGCAGGACTGGTCTAGAAACAGATGGAAACGAGGACATGCGGCAATAAGACAGTTCCAGTCCTGCTGAGGACACAGGCGCGTTGTGCGAAGGTTCAGGCTATATAAGGAAGGCACCAGACTTGAAAGCACAAGCCCCGAATAAAAGGTTAAGGACGTGATTAGAAGAGACCTCAGTAAAGTGAAGGCTGTGGCCGAGGATGTCTTGGAAGAGGATACCGATGGTTAACAAGAAAAGCAGACCGCTCTACGTCGCGGGATTGACGCCAAAGGGTAGAAATAATAGCAGATTTCATCCATAAGCCCAGGAAATGCGATAGCGGAGTGTCCTCTATCTTATAGCGGCGTACGGGAGGGGAGCTGACAAACATCCGCGGAGTGACAAAACATTTTACTATGATCGACTTGTGATAATAGTCTTTGAAGGAAAATGTTATGATAGGTAAACTTTGATTTCTCGATACTTTTTGCTGGAGAGGGTCACGGATTAATGAGAGATATAAGCAAAACTCTGAGCGTCAGACTCCGATGAAAGGAAATATTCATATTGAAACATTGTTTCACCTTAAGACCGTCATGCTATTATAGGCGGCCCCAATCGAGTTGACTTATGCTTCAAATTTGCGCCAGCTATAGCATCATTACCAGAGACACAGCATTACAATTTCTCGCACTGTGAAGAATAATTAGTTAGACATTTTGCTTGAAGAATTCGGAGGAATCGGATGCATCCACAACTGTACTTGAAACATTAAAGAAAACTAGGCCCTCAGCCATGGACTGAGCAGCAGGCAGTGGCGACAGAGCACTGTAGTCCTAAATTTAAATCTTGATTCAGCCTGCCTGAAGTTCAGCATTGTCAATGACAAGTTTTACTCAGCAGTGTTGAAGTTAATCACTCTTGATATTGCACCTTCGATTGGTTTCTAGGCCAATTCTTCACTCCCTCCAAGATTACAGCTAATCCTTATAAGTTTTCGATATGACCTGGTCAGTGGATCACAACTAGCTTCATCATTCCCTTGTGCGCCAAGACCCCGATTTCCATACCAGGTGGTGACGGGCACTCGCTCTGCTTGTGTTGCATAAGCATGAATACCGCAACAGCAGGAGCCCTGTCGGAAAACTCTACAACCCTGCGAACGCGGCCGATTGGTTGCTTACTTATCATTTTGGACATGCGTGGTAGGATGACTATATGTGCGAAATGCTCCGCATCTGAGACGACTGCCACCTTGTCCTAATGATGGACAGAGTTTGTGGTGTCATTCAATCGTGTTTACATTACTGGTCGGAATGCGAAATATCTCGTACGCAAGCCACTGTCCACGCGTTTTCCGAAAAATGTGGAGTGTACTCCAGTTCGCTGCGGATGAAAGGTAGCTGTAGGAGTATGGAGTGTGCCACGACGTCACACTCGTCTCTGTTTTGAGAGCGGCGTATACGTACAACTAAAGAACAGTGATGCGGACCAATTGGATAGAGTCTTGTCACATTGATTCACTCCAATCAGTTGTTCGGAGAGCGGCTTTGGCCCGCGTGAAACTCATCTCGCCTGACACGCCCCCTTTTTTCCGGCGCCAGCAGCGAACTAGCCTATACATTGCGCGCAGATCTGAATAATAACACCTCACAGATAGATGTGAAATTCATTTGATACGCTAAATTTTTGGGACATATAATGATATCACTTTCCTTTTGTCACGGAATGTTCAAGCAGATCAGTCAGCCTGTACCAGCTTCAGTGAAAATAGCTTTGGCAGATAAAAAGTTTATAATAGGGATTAGTATAAGGATTCATTGACAGGAGGATCACTTCGACTTCCTAAGGTTGCGTTCATACTTTACGGCAGCTTCCATCAGCGACCAATAGCGTACACCAGAGCCCGGCAGTACTGCCTCCAAGTTTTTCCTTCGTGTCACGGCCTCATTGGCTGTCACTGATCCTCGGCTTCCCTTGCTCGTTGTTGTTTGGTCTCCTTGACTGCCTCTTGGGGCCCCTGGTAGCCAGTTACGATGTTCAACGAAACATCAAGGTGGAGGGGGAGTCATCAATTGTACTATACACAAATCCAATATGAAATCATATCAATTCATATCATATCTCTATCCTCATATGCATTCTCTCTACTCGCGTTTCACATCGCTCACCCAGAAGAGGATTCTGAGATGAACGATGCCTAGTGTGTGACGCATTTTACAGGATCGCCAACGCAGCACCGCGCAAAACTCAGCGGAGGCTCGCTGCACTCGTGTTGATACTTCTGTATACAGGATTCCCATAGTTGCCCTTTTCAAGGGTATTAGCGCCAATTTTGTGTTTACTATGTGTCATCCCTTTCAACTCCTATTCAGTATCGCTCGACAATACGCAGCTGAATAATGTGTGATGACTCTCGATCGTTAGTGTGCAAACTCTACGAAAACGAAGGCTGCAGATAGTTTTAATAATCCAGTCTTCCTCATTCTGCCTTCCCGCCTACAGCTGCAGCCATTTCTGCGATTATAATCATACGAGCACTGAGATGAAGCTCTTAGATCTATTGATCTTGTCGCTATATCGCTCTTTTAATATTCTTAACATCTTCACCAAACAGCATCATATATGTGGATCCAGCACATCTGAGCACATGACACTGGAATAATCAACAAAGAATTTCAACACGTTGATGACATGATGAGCCATTGGTGGCTCAGAAGTGAGTGCCACGTTGAACAATATCAGCCACCGCGTGCTATACTTTCCCCACCCCTTTCGGGTTATACGGCAAGCTCAGTCGACTCTTCTTTGCTTTTCAATGAGCTGTGAAAGGTGAGTCCAACAAATGGATTCATCGAGAAAAATGTTTGCTGTCTTCTATGGAAATCTTCTCACGTTGACACAGGTGAATTTTCTCACCTGCTGCTGCTGTGATGGACTTGCCAATTACAGCTTCTTTTTTAATGAACCCCTTCCATTGGCTGTAGAAATTGGGCGGGGCTCTGATCATTGAAGTATGGCATACTTGTTCGCCAACTCGGCGCTATCTGTCCTGTTGCACGTAAATTCGGATAATAATTACATATACCTAGGTTACTCACACACCTTATCGCGGACAGGGGTAGCAGCAATCCGGTGTAGCGATACCCTAGGGGGGTAGCACTTGGCCGCTGGGAAGTGCGGGGGTCGTAAATTTCAAGGTTCAGTCAGCACCGGACAAGGCTATGACGTTTCAATTGAGAGAAGAAGTATAGCTGTGCAAGCCGTGATCCTGAAAAACGTGAGAATTTTCGTGAGTGTATTCTCGTCAGACTGGAGCGCTCTGTTCACCAGGCCTATTTTCGTGCGAAATCCCCGGTAAGGGTATCGCACTTGGCCGCAGGGAACGTGGGGAGGGTCGCAAAAGGAGCGTCGGCGAGCATGAAACGGCACAAAAGTGTCAATGCTATGTTTGATGGAACGGATGGAAAGCCGCAGAAGATTCGGATGTTAGGAAGACCGCAAAAATAATAAAAAATTGATTAGCACTATGTATCAATTGTTAGCATGAACACGTAGTACGTAGATGACTGAATAATACATCTCAAACAGACTCGTGTGTATTGCCCTTTTCAAACACTTGAATAACAACTGATTGCATGGACAGAAAGCACCCAAAATCAGAAATTACACCTTCCCAAAATCTCTGCGCAGAAGCGTAATGCACGGCGCACACTTGGACCAAATGATCGATGGTAACCAAGCTCTTCTTTCAGCTCATTTGAGCGAAATATGGGCGCAGTTATTCGACGGGGGGGCATTTTGCACTTTCGCTCCTCCCATCCACGTGGCACTTCCGCTCCTTCCATCCACGTGGTACTTCCGCTCCTCCCATCCACGTGGCAGCCATCAAGTGGACACCTGTCAGATCTTTTTAAGCCAAGAAATGATATAAGGCAAAAGTTTATAGAGTCCACCTGTCAATCCTTGTAAAGATTACCTGTCAACACTCGTTTTTCCATGAGCTTACAAGAGTTGACAGGTTTAGCATGACTTGAGGTGCTTGCTCCAGTTTTACAAGGAGTAATAGGTTTGTCCACAGCGAGACTTGTAAACCGGAACTAGGGCCGGAGCGAAAGCGCCACGTGAATGGGAGGAGTGGAAGTGCCACGTTGACGGGAGGAGCGAGAGTGCAAAATGCCCCCCCTTCGACTAACTGCGCCCGAAATATGTGCTCTGAAGGTATATTGGGGTGCACGAATGAGTATCCTCATTATGGCACGGAAGGAGTCCATTTTTTGAGTGGTTCAGAGGGTAACGCGTCGGTAACCCATCTGAAATATCTCCCGAATTAGCGGGTTTTCAAGAGCCCTGTCTTGTTGGAAAAGGGAAAGATACGGCGCCTCGAAGAAGGTTTTGGTCGTGATACAACTGCGATTGAAATAAGTAATCCTCGTGTGAAGCATAAAAACCCGCTTACAATTTACCCCTAACCTATCCGAAACCCATCCGAAATATTTCACGAACAGGGGATTATTCAGTTTGCATCTAGGTAGAATACACAACAGTAGGAACATTGCCGTTGCATGCTGCTTACCATTGTTCAAAAGCTCCGCACCTAAAAGAGTAATGACCTTTCGGAAAGACCCCAGGGCGGTAGCTGGGCCAACGACTACGCTTCAATGACGTTTTTCCAGTAAAGTGGTCGCAACGTCGCGACCGTGCGACGATCGATATATTGCGGCCTGATAATTCATTTTTTTATTTAGCTTGGCAGTTTTTTGTTTTTGCGTCTATTTTATGTGTTTTGCATGTATTCACGATCAAGGGATGTTTTCTAATTGTAGCGTCCGGTGTTCAATTTCTCCGTCACCATGCACTAATTGCACGTGTGGGGCCTGACACAACGACTTCGGATTTTTCTCACTAATTATGCTTGAGAATTATCACCACTGTTTGCTGTTCAATTAATGGTCCCTGTTAGAAGTTTCAACTCATACATACCTGCCAAACGACGCATTTTATTTTTGAACCCTAGAACAAAACTGTTGGCAAAATGGGGCTGTTGTTAATTCGAAGCGAACTCCGCACTGCAGGATCCCTTATTCCATTTTAGAATGTCATTTCTTGTGAACCAACATGTGGCTGTCAGTTAGAGCGGGAGGGGGAGGGGTCGTGACGGGATCAACTTCGAGGGGGTGGGTCGTACTCACACCACCATTTCGCACATCCCCATGCTGTACCCTGATCGCGGTCATTCCGTTCAAGTGTTGGCGCTATTATGAGAAGAGTGGGTTTGAAAGCGCCAACGTTAACGAAAGAGGACTTCGAAATGCACAACGAACTTTCAAAAGGTGGGCGGAGTCGTCTGTGTGTCGGTATGGCCGCCTCATTTCGTTGTACAAAGAGAAAAGAAAAAAAATTGCAAAAAAGCTGTATAAACAGAATTTCTTGTGTAGCTTTTGAAAGTAACGATCGCGCTAAAAAAATGGACGCGGTCGTAGCTATGAGCCACCGGTGGCTCATAGCGGACGCATGCGAACAAATGGAAATGTCTCACGCGGCGCTTTTCCGCCAAACGCGATTGTCGTCAACGTTTCAAAGACAGTCGAGCACTCAAGCAATTCGCGGTCGCCTTGTTTGTGCAAGTAGCCCAACCTCCAAAATATGAGAATGTCCCACTTTTGCGACACGCGGTGGTACAGCCGCCGAAATTACTAGTCTAACACCCTTTTAGCTGGACCGCCTAGCCAAGGTAAGTGCTCTTCCCACGTAAGGCACCGCACTAGGCCTAAGGCAAGTGCTCTTCCCACGTAAGGCAGGCGATTAGTTGTTGTTTGTTGGGGCGACGGCAAAAAAATGAAATTGCTCGTCCACTTGTGACAATTGCGCTTGTACTCGTAATTCTGCTCTTATTCATTACATTTTCTTCATTAGGAGCACGTACAGTCAACAACAAGCCATCTGCAAGATAAGACTCGTCCAAGTCCCAGTGAGGCCGTTTTTGTTGCAAAAGCTCTAGGTGCATTGCTACCATAATCCTGAAGCCGTACGCAGAGTTTTTGGATGTTTTTCTTTGGCACAAGTTCTGCGTCAATGTTGAGGTTTTCGTTTTCTTTTCTTTGCATTGGATGATATTTAGTCCCTAGAAAAAAAAACGATTTTTGAGCCAAGGTTCAGACCGCAGAGCTGTGTGGCTATCAGCGAACGATTTCGTTTATGGCTTTCATGGGAATTGTTCACTAGGGAAACTGATCACTGCTACAGAACTGAACAACAACTAGAATCAGAAATCGCGGGAACTGTCTCTCGATGCGACACTCACGGTCCTGCGCTGTGCGCAACAATCATATCTAATTGAAAAGTTCTACCTGATGAAGTGGTTTGCTGTGCTAACCCTCTCCATACGTAATGGTGAGCGTGAGGCACTAAGGGGTACAAGGGGACCAAAAGATATAAAATAGCCACAAAAGCCTATCATCCCAACTTGTAAGGATACCCGCGCATCTGAGCTTCCACTAGTTTACGAAAAAAAGGATTTATCGGGTCGCTGTTAGAAAAGGTCGTTGCGCGAGGCACTGTGTGTCTCCCACGACTGCATGGAGCCCTCATCACGTGTTTTTGAAACGCATACTTCCTTCCTTGTTGAACTCCCTCGTACGATGATGCCGATGCCCATCCTAGGTTACGATGTTTGATGAGTATTCCTGTATACATGGCGTACCTTAGCAGGGAGTCTGTCGCCACTTCTTTTTCTTGGTGTACACCTGTGATTTGCCTGCTAGGCTGAAAACACATCAGCTGCTCGAAGTGCGTATCTACGCAAATGATATTAAAGACTGTGGCATCTATGATAACAGGGCTCATTCTGGTGTGTAAAGCTGTCCGATACTTGAGGGCATCGTCATCAAGCAGCTCCATTATTTTAGCATCTGCAACTGTCATGCTGGCGTCAGCGCGGTAGAAGAAAATGGTTGAGGAAGCGCTTGCGGGGGGGGGGTCGACGCCAGTGGTAGGGGAAACATTCTTCTCCGTATTACAGAAGAAGAAGGATCGGGATTGAAGCGAGTGATACTAATGAGCGAATCATTCCTCAATGTATAAGTGCTCACAACACCTTTCACCCCTCTGCAGGTGTGGCATGTATCATGAGTTCAAAACAGTATGACAGAACTTTCCCGTTAACCTAGGTACCAGATTCGCCTGTGAAAGTGAAGACGCTGGATTGAACGTCTTCTGGCCCTCAGAGAACCACTTACTCTGTATCGCGCTCAGTGTTAGTTCGACCTTTTGGGAAATGGAATTCGCGTTTCATACGAAGATGGCACAGAAAATGGAATTTGCAGAAACCCTATGTAAAGTATACGGTAAAAAGCAACGCCTCGCAGGAAGGCTAAAAATGATATAAGGGATTCAAAGGATTCACATACGATTTTTCCGAAGTAAGAAAAGCATCGTTCATGGAAGATTATCAAGGTCATGCCTGGATCCCTCTATCCTTATCAAGGCTGAGCTAGTGAATCACATTATTTAAAAAGATCCACCTCAAACCAAAAAGGAATTGATACATATATAATAGAATACTTCCCATTATCATTGACCCTAAGCTTTACCTGACGAGAAGTATTCAAAAATAGATTTTCTGTGGGACTGACCATCCGCGTGGTGCATTTCTGCGAGTCAGAAATTGCCAACACAGATCGCTCTCATCTCTAGCCTCCCTGAGAGACCGAACCCATGTAATAAGTTGGCTGTACTCGTAGTTGTCGGAGCATTGAAAGGTGCAAAAAAACGTGTGATGAGGCAAGAGATGAATTACTCCAAAAGGAAGGGAGCCACATGTAAGCGAGCTTACATGGTGTGATGCGCACGTTCACAATAGCCGCAAAATGCGGTTCTGACGTCAAGGCAGAAAACAGAAATGTTACGCTGCGGAAAGTATTGAGTTCAAGTAGTTCTCAGACCGCAATTATTGATATGATGGGGCGTGGTCTCATTAGCGACTATTGTTTCGTAGTCTTTGACTATTGTCCCGCTTCGGTGTTTCCCTTTTTTTCGGTGAGCAGATTGGCTTGTCGTTGAAGTTCAGGAGAAGCAGAAGAAGACAGTCCGCTCATGGAGTGCATCATTGAAGTTTACTTCAAACAATGTGTCCAGGTACATGAAAGGCTCATGGTAAAACTTTCCGTGATGTTACTCTCTAAGCAGAAACACGCAGTCCACCTCAGCCCCTACGGTAATGACAAGGTTATGCCATCCATCATCATCGTCGAGCTAGAGAAGGGCTACAGCGTTAGCATCTGTTTGAAGCAGCACCTCAGTTTTCTGTAAATACATCTGTCATTACAGAAAACTGTGCTGCAGCTTGCTGCAGATACTGAGGGGTGTCAGCAGTGAGGGAGTGGACATGGCGCGGCACTAGCTCGCTCGTTGCTAATGAGCATTACGTGCTCCCTTCGGTAAGTGATAGAGAACGAGTCGGCATCATACTGAGCCAAGCCACCCCGACACGCCGCAGCATCCGTTGCGAGCAAGACTCTATGTAATACATTGATTGTGGACAAAATTTCAGCTTCCAAATCGCTTTGGATGAGGACGGAGTTACATGGGGAGGGAGCGTCTGTCACACACATCGCTACCATTGTTGGATCTAGCGTCATGCAATTAAAAAACATGCGTGTACTGCTGTGCGACCAACCTCGTGAATGGGCCACTCGGAAATCATCTTTGAAAAACCATGCATGAATCCATATGTGTATTGTGCTGATTCAGTGAAGCTTTCCATTTTCACGCTGTCACTCGCTCTTATAAGGCCTCCCTATATCCTGAGAGCGCTCGAGCTCAAGCTTCAAGACTGTGTCAGAAATGTATTTAAGGATGAATATAGCCGAAAATAGCCACCCGGAGGATTTAGCCGCAAGTCTGATGGAATCAATTAGATTGGCACTCACGCATTACCTCGCAAGCGTAGGTAGCTTGTTCAGAATTATTTCAACGTCCTTGATATTTTCATTCTGTCAGAGAGACTTGTAGGCAGTCATCCACTTCAGTTCGATCCGTCATACCCTTATATTGAGTTCTGCGCCATTTACGAATCTACAGGGCTATGTACACTACGCAAGTAATGCACAAAACTAGTGAAGTACCAGCTTAGCTAGTAATACTAGGCAACCTGTAATCAAGAGCTGAATCGACTTGGTTCAAGAGCGAATACCGCGCATTGTTTTGTGAAAATATCATGATCCGGCTATTAATGTCCTCTTGCCTTCCTTGCTGTGGCTGCGAAACAACTGTGCGACTTTCTATCACATAAACGAGCTGACAGCTTCATTTCGGTACGTACTACGCGACCGGTCGCGCAATCCGCTCGTAGAGGCGATTGCGTCGTTAGGCTGTCTGATCATGACCGCACATTCAATGCAAGAGTGAACGAAGTGCTGCATGTTTCGCTGCTCAGACTGAAGTCTTTATATCGGACCCTTATTTCGGCATTCGTTTTCGTTACCAGCTTCGGATGCTCTATCGTTATCCCATTCAAACAAAGCTGATCTTGACTAACAGAAGAAGGCGACGGATTTGCATAACTACTAGTTCGGATAGGGCGAGTGCTTTGTGGAACCCATGCTCATTGATCCAAGATAGTAAATGCTTCCGTGAAGTGACACGGAATATGAACTGAAACTGGTAAATTTTCCAGAACGTCCCAATCACAAGAACTCTTTTTAGGCTTCTGATGAGAGTAATTTCTGAATCTGTCGCTGAAATAACCTAAGATTCGTTTTGAGACTAGAGCCAAGGTCTACTTCTGCTGTGACGATCTTGAGTTATTCCATCCACTTTCTATTCTTTATAATCGATCGCTCTGAGGATATTTTCGGGTCTGTTCCTCGCTGCTTGGGTTACCTGAGCACTGCTCTCAAGTGCATTTTTGAGGAGAAACGAGTCGTGAAGAAAGTGCAGTGAAGCATTAGGTTGGCCTTATAAGTAAAGGCGTTTTTTCAACACAAATTTTTCATATGGAAAATGACAATTGTTCCCAATATGTTCTACACTGCTTGATGAACAATTTTCTGCACAATATGATAGTATAATGGCCTTCTCACTAATTGCTGACTTGTATCGATTTTTACTTCATTGAAAGGAAAATTGGGATCGACACAAATATGAGTTTTCGACAACTACTTTTCGAATTGTATCTCGCCTCTCAATCTACAGAAGAAGCTCAAACCTTGTGGTATATATGACCAAAGAAAGATGCGTCTCATGACAGCTTGAATTTGGTTCAAGCGATCAAGACTTGGAATTTCGGACCCGTAAAGGAGCATCGCGTGAGGTGTCCTCTTGGGGAGGGACTGCCTGCCACTTATTTTCGACGTCTAACATTAGTTTAGGGAGGTGGTTGCTAATGATAAGGCAGCATTCTATGACCTCTAACGATTCTTCAATGTTTGGCACGAATCTCCATGAATAAGGTGATTCCGTAAGCTCTCAGTTGGACAGAATAGGCATTGGGTTCGATGCTTGTTTGTGAGGTCAGAACTGAAATCTTCGAATCAAAGTATTACCAGCATTCCTAAGAGACGTAGCCTTTCAGCCATACACTTAGCAACTGAGCCCGTGCGTTTTTGGCTTTTCAATTAAAGGTATAAAAGAGAGGCTCTCAAAAATGCTCAATTTCTTCGTCCTGACACTCCAGTTTGAACACTTAAATACTTGTAGAATGAGGAACTTTAAGAAAACTAAGAAGACCATCGTGTAGGAAAGAAATTTTCTGCAAAACGGTCCACAACGCGATGGTGATACTTTTTTCCTTAGCGCGATATTTCGAGTGGGGGAAAAAAACTCCATGACTTATGGGCCGACCCAGTATTTGAAGATCAGTCATCATATGCTGGTGCACGCGAAGCTTGGAGGCTGCCACAGTCGCGCGCACAATCACGGAACAGAATTCAGAACTCCTTCCTGACAAGGGAAGATGCTGTCAGCAGCTTTGGTGTACGCAGAGTTGATCGTCGAATACTCCTGGTTTCTTTCACGAAGTCTCTCAGTTCAGTGATTTTGGATTTGTATCCAATGAATACAATTGATACAAGTTTTCAGCGGATTTGATGATCTAGGCATTTCATAAATGAGCCAGCAGCCAGAACTTAGTGCCATTTAAACGGTATCAGCCATAACCCAGCGCTGCTGGGTCCTTAAACCGCTTACTATTATTTATACTCTGAGCTAAAAGCCGAGGAGTATTCGATGGGTTTCGTCGAGTCAAGTTGTAATGCTTTAGAATGTACAACAGCTGATCAGGCTGATTTCTGAAGAATGGCATTTCGAATCATTAGTGCTTCCACATGCTTGATGGAAGTCGAGGAGCTTTATTTCGCGAAAAACCAGTCACATATTCTCACACAAAATAGTCACATATTTCGCCAGATGCGTGCTTGCTGTAGGCGAAACATTCTTTGTAGATACAGACGACTTTTACTAGGTTCCCTTTGAAGTAGCTGTTACATCCATACCTGGTTTTAGCAGGAAGTTTGCGTACTGCAAAAACGAAAGACCGAATTTAAACAACAGCTGTGGCGTTACGATTCAACATTACAACATCCCGAGCTATGAAAAATCTCGTTGTGAGCTAACATTCTCGGTTTGTGATTCGTTTTGCAAACCTTCCTGTAGGGTTTCCCTGATCATCACTGGGACTGATCAACCTCTCGAAAATGTCCTTAAAAAGTAGCGTGGCTCTGTGGAATATTCTTTGTATGAGCAGACACATCTTCTGCGCGCGTGAATTTATTAGGTGCATTAGAGTCTACAACACCGTCTTGCTTCGTTACAGGCGTCACTGGAAAGTCCTGAGTCCCATACCTGAAACAGAATTTCTCTCAAAATTTTATGATTGATTTTACTCATGTGGTGTTGAGCTTACGTTGGACACCTCCTGCAAACTAATCTTGAAGCGTGTGACGTGAACAGGTGGCGCTCAGAAAAGCGGCCATTCAAAGTTGCGCAGGATCGAGGCAGGAGAGCTGTCACTGCAGTTTTGCCGTATGGACTTGCTTGCTGGCCGCAAAGTGTGCCATGTGGTGCGTTGCTGAGAAATCACATCGTGTCACATTACATACAAGCTGCTTATCTGTGCCAAGAGTAGATCACGATCAAATGGAAAGCCGACAAGGAGAGGCGCATTTGGCTATAATAAGGCATGCATGGTTGTATCCCAGGTCGCATGCCCGCTGGGAGCCCTAAAAGTCATTTACCTACCCCTACTCTCCAGCTCTCGCTTATCGCGCTGTCGCTTCACTACGCGTAGCGAGGCCAGGATCTCCAAAGGTGAGCGCACAGGTGTACCTTCTAGAAGAATTGCCTCAATTCCATCTTCAACAACCTTTCACATTGCCTGTTAACAATTTCGAAGATCTTAAATTTTTACAAAACATAGCGTTTCGGCCGTAATTGATTTTGAGGTGAATTGTGTGGTAGGTACAGGCAAAAACGACTTGAGCGATTCAAGAAAGAACATTTTAAGGAGCACCAACCAGTCCAGGTTGAGGAATCTTAATTGAAGTCGGAGTACCAACTGCTCCATTGCTGTGTAGGTAGGGCATCTGTCTGAAACACAATATGCTTTCGCCATTCGTTGATTGGCCTACTTAACAGCCGTAACACGCACAGCACTTACTTCAGTCTCTACGTTATATTAGGAGGAAGCACAGGGGTACGAGAATGAACAACATTCGATTGGTATACGACTTTGCTAGTCCATTTTATAGCTTTATAACCATGGCTCATAGCCAGATCCTGTCGGAATAATCTGGAAACTTTTCAGGCCATGTGTTGATTGTCTGTCTTTTGTCAACACCTCCTTATTGATATTTTATGCACTTTAGGGAATCAGAAGTCGATGAAAGAAAGCACATTGTGTCACAACAAATGCAATTGTCTCGTTATTGATTCGGCGCCCATCAGTTTATTTTCGGGCTAGTCCGGCAGTGGAAACCATATTCTGTGCGTATCCTTTCATGCATAACTTGCCGCAGTAAATCCACATCAGCGCTGTGAAGGAACGACGTGGAATAATATTTGAAAAGCTCAAAGTCGGAGCAAAGCGCTGGAAATCCGTGAAGTAACGTAACATTCGCAAATGAGCGTTGCGGATACTTTCGTGCACCACCACATGACAAGCTCAAAACAATGGCTATGGATTCATAGCGTTTACAATTGGATATGCGCACGGAGCCTGAGCTGGGGTAAGCGCAGATGAGGTCCGAAGATGGTATCTCCCTCCTTCGAGAGGTTATACTAGATCTTTCGACAGTTTTCGCCAACCAAGCTTGTACTTTTCCAAGTATTCTTCCTGTGGAGAAACCCAAAGAAACATTATATATCCAGTTTAGCTCCACGATTTTTCAAGGCATGAATTCGCGACGCTCTATATGCAAACTCCACAACTTTGCAAACCAAACTCATTGATTTCTGACCCAAATTGAGGCTTACTTATCCATGCCTCATTACTAGGAACTCTCCTGCCAGCCACGTCCATATTCAGTGTACATGATTCTCCACATTTTATTCTGTAAGTTCGCTTCTGTGAGATTTTGCACTTCCGTTTGTTGTAGCAACACTACCCAATGAAAGAATACTGTACATCAACATAGACTGCCACGGCCCGCCTTGTTTAATGGAATCGCTGGAAATTTGCGATTCATCTACCAGTTTTTTGTGCTGTGGCTGCAGGGCGGGGTTTGAACCACAAAAAAAACGCTATGACAATCGAAATTACTCCTGAATTTCCAGTTAGAAGCACGTGAGGGGAAGGAAGCGAGGGGAGTTTGTACAGTGAGGGGAAGGGGTGTAGGCGCAAACGTTGAGCTGGGAAGCAACTAGCTGGAGAGGAGAACACAACCGCTAGCAAAGTGCCAAGCTTAATCTGTTGATAAAGTAACAAAATGAGATGTTGTTCTGGGACTCGGATAATACCCTTTCAACCTAGTTTTGAGAGGTTTAGTACACTCCAAGCCTTGTAACTGCTTGGCGGGAATGGAGTGAGCTCGCGCGCAGTGTTCGTCCAACTATTGCGATTCCACCAAAACACGCACTACGATAGCTAAGTGAAAAAAAACAAGTTTGTTACCGTCATGAAAACCCTTGCTCGGACATGCCATCTAAAATAGGGCAGAGAGCGCTGCCGTCAGCCGAGCGATCCGACTCGTAGAATTAAATGTTGGGGAATCTGACCCGCTGGTTGTTGCGCATGGCTGCAGAAGCGCATGGCAGAAATCGTGAACTCAAATCTGGATAGTATATGTTCCTTTGGGTTTCTCTACCAAGGAAGAGTACTCGAAAAAGCTACAACTGGCTGGCAAAACTGTCGAGAGATCATTGCTCTCTCGAAGGAGGTAGATAGGCATCTGACGGAATTCACTGCGCTTTACCCCAGCTCAGGCTCCGCGCGCTATAATCATTGTAAACCTAGTGATATCCATAGCCATTTGTTTTGAGCTGCACTTGTGCGTGGTGCACGAAAGTATTCCGCACACGCCTCATTTTGCGCAGTGTTAGCGTTACTTCACGGATTTTTCAAAGCCTTGCTCAGACTCGCTCTTGCTTTTCATCATCTATTTCCATCGTTCCTTTGCAAGAGCTAATGGGTATTTACTGCGCAAGTCATGCATGAAAGATACGCCACCAGAATTATGGTTATGCACTGGCCGGACTAGCCGAAAATTAACTGATGCCCAGGTATCAATAACGAGACAATGCATTTGGCTGTGAACAATTGCCTGCTTTGCTATTCATCGAATTCTGTGATCCCTAAAGTGCAGAAAATATCAATAAGGAGCAAGTGTTGACAAGAAGACAGACAATCAACACATGGCCCTGACAAAGCTTTCAGTTAATTCGACAAGCGATCTCGCTATAAGCCATGGTTATAAAAGCCTCCTCATCCCATTCGAAATGTTGCTCGCTCTCGTACCATTGTGCTTCTTCCTGATCAACGTAGAGGCTCGCAGTAAGTACAGCAGTCCTATTTCTTTAGTAGCCGGAACTCTCACGGCTTCCGATGCAGTTTTCACTCCACAATCTGGAAGCATCATGTGTTTCCAGATAGATGCCCTACCTACACAGCAATGGAACAGTGGTACTCGGACTTCAATAAATTCCTCAACCCTGGACTGGTTGGTGTTCTAAAAATGTTCTTTCTTGAATCGCTCAAGTCGTTTTTTGCCTGTACCTACCACACAATTCACCTCCAAAATCAATTACGGCCCGAACGCTATGTTTTGTAAAAATTTTGAGATCTTCGAAATTGTTAACAGGATGTGAAAAGTTGTTGAAGATGGAATTGAGGCAATTGATTTCGTCTTCTAGAAGGTACACTGTGCGCTCACCTTTGGAGATCCTGGCCTCGCTATGCGCGTAGTGAAGCGAAAGCGCGATGAAGCGAGACTGGAGAGTAGGGGTAGGTAAATGACTTTTAGGGCTCCCCGGGCATGCGACCTGGGATACAACCATGCATGCCTTATTATAGCCAAATGCGCCTCCTTGTCGGCTTCCCATTTGATCGTGATCTACTCTTGGCACAGATAAGCAGCTTGTAGTGTATGTGACACGCTGTGATTTCTCAGCAACGACACACATGCCACACTTTGCGGCCAGCAAGCAAGTCTTATACGGCAAACTGCAGTGACAGCTCTCCTGCCTCGATCCTGCGCACTTTCGAGTTTTGAATGGCCGCTTTTCTGAGCGCACCTGTTCACGTCACACGCTTCAAGATTAATCTTGCAGGAGCGTGTCCAACGTAAGCTCAACACCCACATGAGTAAAATCAATCATAAAATTTCGAGAGAAATTCTGTTCCAGGTATGGGACTCAGGACTTTCCAGTGACGCCTGTAACGAAGCAAGAGGTGTTGTAGACTCTAATGCACCTCATAAATTCACGGCGCAGAAGTAAGTGTCTGCTCATACAAAGAATATTCCACAGAGCCACGCTACTTGTTAAGGACATTTTCGAGAGGTGGATCAGTCCCAGTGATGATCAGGGAAACCCTACAGGAAGGTTTGCAAAACGAATCACAAACCGAGAATGTTAGTCAGAACGAGATTTTCCATAGCTTCGGGATGTTGTAAATGTGAATCGTAACGCCACAGCTGTTGTTTAAATT
>MU912832.1:906-11165 GCA_036418165.1 Cooperia oncophora
AGCACGGCAGCGCCAACCACGTACACTCCTCTTCATTACGGACTGTCGGGGCGTATCGGCCAGAAGGAGTGCGCACACTGTTTGAAGCCGTTCTCAGCCTTTTTTTGAAGCGCGTATGCGACAAAAAGTGGTAGAAAACGAGTAATACGAAGGATATAATGCTGTTATGTCATTTGATCGCTTCAACAACTGGTGCAGAAAGACTTTGGAACCGCGGAAAACGCAGCCGCACTGACCCGCCCCGACAGTCCGTAATGAAGAGGAGTATATCACCTACCCTTCCACACCATTCCAGTGCACTTCTGAATGGACGAAGTGGCACGTTTTTCGTGCGGACCCATCCACCTGAAACAACGGTGAGCTGTCAGCTTTGTCTTTGTACTCCATACAGTAATTGCGATGCAACATTTTCTTCTTTGAGAGGTACAGACGGAAGGGCATAATTGAATAATCATTTGTACGAGCATTGTTTGCGATGCCGTATGCAAGCGCAGGTTATTCGCCACGCGACTGTGATGATCAACCTCGAAAGAAGCACTGGACTTGTTAATGTACATACGACGTATTCCTTGAAAGGGCTACTTGCCCCTCTCCAACAAACTTGTAGCTGAATCCAAGTGGTGGCGTTGTTAGAAGTTCAAATCCAAACTGTTCTATATCAGCTATTCGAAGTTTGTCAATGACGGTGGATGGCAAAACAACTCCATCGGTACGTCGCCAGGAATCAGAGTAGATGAAGATACGACTGCAAAAACGTACCATTACTAGAAGAAAACCTTTATTTTAAAAAAGAGGTGAACACTAGACATTCATCGAGATAACAATCTCTGAGTGGCCATCAAAGATGCGATGAGAATTGAATTTAAAGGATAAAGGATAAAGTCTTCGCCGTTGATCAATCCCTTTGTGGGATGCGGCACGCATTCTACTTCCATTCAGAATCGTAGTGGCTTATTGAATGCGATGTGGCCTATACAATGACTTGGCCAGCCGATGTACAAGTCAGTGTTTTATCCTCCCAGACGAATCTGGTACCAATTTACCGTCCCCGGAGGGTAGAAGGCTTGGTTGGCCTGGGTCGACCCGGGATTTGAACCCGGCGCCGCGCGAGTGGTAAGCGCGCCACTTGTCACTACACCACCTCCGCCTCAGCTTGGATTTACAGAAAAAAAAGAGGAGCGAGGAGTTATAAGCAGTTCTAATAGTTCACACTCTACTGCTCTCTTTCCGAAAGTAGCACCAAATACTGGTGGGGGATGGTTCCTCCAGAACCACCTCATACTACGATTTCGCTCACTGAGGATAGTCTGATTCCCTAAGCACGTCACATACGTCTAGCGCAAAATACCTGGAGCCCTGTCTAGCTTCGCACAAGGATACCTTTGAAACTTTACGTTAACTCCCATGAAACCTGGCCCTTGCCATGCGCCAGGTTAACGGGTCCACGATTGCAGTAGGTGCTCTCCGGTCGAAAATGCACGAAAATTGGGCTGAAGGGTAGTAATACTGACTGCGTGTTTGCTGCAGGATTCCTGTATCAACGGGAGAGGAGCTTGAAGATAGCGTTAGAAAACGGCACCAGTATCACTACCCCTCACCCCGCTCTGTGCATTTTTGAGATTATAAAGGTGGTGTGCTACTGCAGCGGCTGACCTATTCACCTCGCATATGGTAAGGAGGGTGCTTGAATGTGAGTGCACAGTTTAACTTCAAGTGAACGGTGTGAGCCCGCACATCAGCCTGATGTGTTGCGAAACAGTACTATACTACGAAATGTCACCGCAAGAGGACTAGTGAGAAGAAAGGGGCCCGCAAGCCGGCTTCTAATTGATAATAAACAGAAAACAGCGTTCTTTCGTAAACTCACCGGGAGCCACATTACGGTAATGATCTTCCACTCTTGGCGTTTCATACGTCCAACATAAAGGACCGAGTTCATACTTCACCTAAACACAGACACAAAAATCAGCGAAGGCCAGGAAAATTTAGCACAACATTTAAAAGATATTATAATCACTGACCCCTAGACTTGGATAAATGTGAGTCCTGTAGATAGAGTCTACCCAATAACGATATCCAACACTTTCACCAATTTCTTCCGTAGGAAAACAACAATTCTGAATAATATAAATATTTAACTATTTTATATGTCGAACTGAAAACATATCCGAACAACTGAAAACATATCCGAACTCATAATCATAATCATGGAAATCCCACAGTTAGAGGCTAAAAATGCATACTTACGTGGCATGAAGACGAGTAACCTTAGTTTTTAGGACCTACCTGGCATGCAGCTGTCACAACCGGCACCATTGCTGCAGCTCGCGCCTTCTCTTCTCGTTCCATCATCAACTCGAAGTACTCGTCGTCGAGTTCTTTGGCATACTTGATGAGTTCCTTAATAATTCCATGCTTTTCCTGATATCCGGAAAAGAAGAAGAACTGAATCCTGAGCTCAGATCAGTGCCAAGGACTCGTTAAGGAATCCTCAAGGGAGAGTTCGTATTTGGCTCACCGAAAGGGTGGGGGGGGGCGTAATCTAGCTTCCAGTAGTCATCAAAGCTGTGACGAGGTAAGGGTGAGGCAGTCCACCCCACGTCGCCAATGCTGACACCTGCACATACAAACCCATCCCCTCCTAGTGAGTCTTAAATGACCCCATTGCGAATTCCGCAACACACTCATGACCCTGTCCCCAGTGAACCCCAAATACAAGTTTGCAACAAATTCAGTAGGACAAATCGCAGCCTCATTTAGACTCTGACACTACACCACACTAACACGACACGCAAGTTCATACCGTTTTGGTGAAAAAGGTGGTGATGCGAAACGGGCGCCGGCATCCTTAGGGTGTTAAAACGTGTTGAAGCCAAGAATGAATGGTATATTCGCAATTGGGATGACAGCTAACCACAGTATAGAAGTTTACGTCAACTTTGGTGCAAAGAGTGGTGATATCAGACGGCGTCAGCGTCACAAAATGATTCCTTTGTAATCAGTGCAGCGAATAAACTCACACTTGAAATTTCAGACAGCTGACAAAGTTTCAGAGATTAAAGAAGTGCAATGTTTCAAGAGTGCTAAACATTCAAACAAAAACTTACTGCATATTCGCTGTGAATTTTAGCCATTGTTTCAACGAGCTCTTCAGCAGAATTTGCCGATTCTCCCATCTCTCGTTTGCGCTCATCTTCAAGGCGAGCTCTATGAATCAAGGCTCGGACCTAAAATTTCAAATATGCCAGTACTCCAGTATAAGGAAGTGGATGCAACAACGACATGACAGACCTTCTGCAGTATTTCTTCTTGTGTAAGAGCAGTGTTACCGGGCTTTGATTTGAAACGGAAGGCTTTCTTTGCTGACCACGGTTTTGGCGGTGGAGTAGCTTTCTTTCTCGAAAGGTCTTTAGTGATCGCAGCGAAAATATCGGTCAGAAGTTTTTCGTTTGATTCGTTAGATGGTGCTGATCGAAGCCTCAATTCAGCTTGACTTTCATTCTTCGAAGCTTGAACCTAAAAAATCCTGCGCTTAACCTATTTTCGCTGAAAAATACTCGACAAAATACGGCGTAATCGAGGGGCACTCACCGCCTAAGATGAAAGATTCATCGACTTCAAACTCGACGTCTAGTTCAGTCCTAGAGGGTGTTTCTGGTGAGTGCGTGTTAGGCAAATAATGCACGTCCTCGCGAATATTCTTCAGATTGGTCAAAATCTCAGGAACACTTTCCTAAATCACCTTTACTGAGGAAATGAATTAGTCCAGTTGAAGGCAGTAGGCGCCTGGACATCAAATGGATGATGTCCAGGCGCCTACTTTGGACATGGCGATCCTGCTGGCAGGCGTGGAAGATTTACTACTTTCGCAGCCCAAAATATGAGAGGAAAGTGCGCTATACCACATGGCCCCGGCTCCAGCAAAAGCCACAACAAGGCTCCATCTTCATTTTTGGAGGCGTCCTGATTGTGCGGTTGTTCTGTTACTAACTCTCTCTCCATTTCGAAAGCTGAGAGTGCGGGTCAGGGGAAGAGCTGGCACTAACAAGCGAGAATTTGTCCGACCATGTCCATTCTTCGTCTTATGCACGTAGCGGCCGGTTCAGTATACAGTTCTATTTGCAGGAGAACAGTTCCGGGAAGTTTTTTTTCTGTTTTTTCAACTACTGTGTTAATTACCACCCTGCTTGAGCAGCGCGAAACACCATTTTGGAACGCGGGCATTTTCGAAATTGAATGTTTTTTCAACCCAAGTATGCGGATAGAAAAAATGTATAAGTCAGCGTATTCTAGCTTCCAGAAGAGTCGGGCTTCTAACTGACTTTCATAGATGGAAGACTCGACTGCGCGGGCGGGAGGTGTTCGGGAACCGACTTGATCCGTTAACGGTGCGCGTAGTAATACTTTGCACCACGCTATCCCCGCTTCATGTTCGGGCAATTCGAAACATTCTGAAGCAAGACGGCAGAAGTGCAGAAGTGTGTAAGCTCTGGTTCCCCATGGAAAACGAAACTCCATAAGCCGAAAAAGTAATCACAGAAATGCTGCGTGAGCAAAATACTTGACCCCAGGCAGCACTCGGACCTTAATCTCACCCTCACCAGGCTGAAGTGCTAACTGTTCCACCATCAGGGCTGCCCTCCACTCCCTCAGCTTAAGAATAAGCAGTGTAAATTGCGAAACTGTTATCCTCTTTTTTTCAAAATCAGTTCCTACAAAACTCAGACCGGTTTTTGTTAGAAATCATGAAAAAAACGCTCGAAAACCAACAAAAGCATGATGAACGACAGAAAATATACCTTTCGAAGTAACATTGGGGATACGGTATCACGATGATCGAGTATTGTCAGCAGATCATAATTGTCTTCCCACTTCCTCACAGCTTCACGTTCAGCTTGCCTTTGAGCAGAACAGCAATGTACAATAGCAGGGTCAATTGGATGCGCTTCGGTATTGAATATGTAGCCACCAGCTGTAACAAAGATATACCAAGCGGGTACTTGTCAGGAACAGTGGGAGATTCCGGTGAATCTAAGCAGCCATATGCTGGCACCCTGCTCTTTATCTTGACTTAGCCGCCTCCGATTTCTCATCTCATCCCAGCTGTCTCCTACAAAAACTTTTTTCCTGATTTCCTCTACTTACCTTATTTCCTCTCTTACTTTATTCTTACTATCGGAGCTTCCCTGGCACCTCTACCTATCTAGTCTCCTTAAGTAAGTTACAAAAATACCTTGGTGTCTTTGCTTCCATTTCGAATGGTACTACAAAATGAAAGAACGTCACAAAATATGTGACCAGTTGGGTGGAAGGGAGTACCATCCTATCTATTTGCACAATTCGTAACGACTATCGTAGCTACCTGGTATGAGGGGAGAAGGCTTAGGCCATTGTTTTAGTGTACATACATAGGCATCTGTTCTGGCTCAAGCAAGTGCAGGGTAGGGACACTAACAGCTCCGGAAATGAGGTACAACAAAGAGTCAGATTCAGATAACTGAAGGATCAATGGACAAATGTGTACAGCCTCCGTCCTACTTGTAATAACTAGAAAACCTACTTGTAATAACTAGAAAACAAAAGTATGAATTCAAATCAGCGCTTTATCCACAATTCAGGACAGAGCCCTCTGTCAACAGCAACCCAGCTTGAATGTAGAGCTTGGCGCACAAATATATCGCACCCAGTACAAATAAAAAAGTTTATAAGAATGTAAAACAAGAACTTACCATCCACAACGCATTCTCCATTTGGCGTGTCCACTATTCGTGCTCTTTGCCCATCATTATGAAGAAAATTGTTCGGATCGAATATCAGATACAGATATTTTGTTGTCTCCGCCAGAAAGAACGACTCCATCCTAAAAGAGTGTGAGAAGAAATTATAAGATGCCTCCGAGTTTGTCCAACATTCTTATCAACAATGAAATCATATGTAAGTATACGAAAGGCCAACAGAGAGTGGCCGTTGATTCCGTAATTTTTTCAGTTACAGTACACGCTCTTGAAGCATCATTCAAATGATCTTAAACGCATTTTTCTATGCTTCGCCGAAAAACATGTCAGTTTTTCCATGGGATCCGTATTCAGTGGGAGGGAGGCTATATGTGCCAATTTGAGAGAAATTTGTCACGTTGGAAGGAATATTTTCTCGGTTGTTGACTTTTTGCGGTTTCTCCCGTTTCGCATTGGCTATCTGCCCCTACCCCCGCGCTTGAAAGCGGAACTCTTAGTAGCTGGGAACTAGTAGGAAACTGGTAGTTGGTTGCTGGGGGGGGGGTCGTACTGACGGCATCTTTTCACACATCACCATGCTCTACCCTGTACCCACCTACATGATTGTCATTATTATAACAAGCAATTTTTTATTTGTGCGAGCCGCCTCCATTGATTGACTTCATTGAGAAGCTATTCAGTGAGGTTCCTCAGTTTGTATGCCTATGCCTGCTTATAAATTTGGACCAGCAGTCTTGGCGATCGGCACCACGTACACGAGTAAGCGACAAACTACTCAGCTGATCGAGAAACTAGGGTTCTAGCTTCACAAGAAAGCAAGAGTCCCAGGAGAAACGCTATACACGCTGATTCACCTCTTTGAAATCTTGGAACCCTAAGCCGCTTGTCAGACCAACTCGCTTGATTTCGTATTGGATTTGAATCAAACTGATTGAAAGAGAGCAGTACTATTTCGTTCACTTACCTGTCTTCTATTGAGTGATCATTAACATTATTAATTGTTGCATAACCACATGGAGTTTTTGCGCTGTGCTCAATAGCCTGAAACAAATGAGAACGTGGTTTTACCCTGAATAGAGCACAGTTTCTTGTTTCAGCTTATGGTAACAACTATCAGTCAGAACATAAATAAAAACGTAAAATGTGAAGTACGCCTATTGCACACTACAGACACAAACACAGTCCCCACGCTCAAGCATTCGGAGTCGTCTTTCCTAGTACAAGTAGGTTGCAGGCCCTCAGTCGCTGACTATCTCTTTTTCGCGGTTTCACATGAAATAAGGAAGCCGCTGCGGCCCCCATAAGTAGCAGTGCTGACACCTCACTAGTTGCGCCGCCCACCAGGACTCGAAAGACTTTTTTCTGATAGGAGTTCAGTTTTAAATCGCGTTTTTTGTTTCTTATTGTTTGATCTATCTATGGAACAGACGTTGAATAACGCGAAGGAAAGATTCATGTGCCATCAGGGGGTCTTCAAGGTGTTCTCCTTAACTTCTTCGCTCTTTTCTCACCTGGAGAGTCACTTACGACTATGGCTTCGTTATTCTCCGTCCATTAGCTCACGATATGCAATCGCGGGGTCTGCCTTTGAAGGTCCAGCCCACGCTGGTTGTACCGGCAAAGAAAAAAAACTCAGGTGTGAAAGGTCGCAGCTCCGAAGATTGTCCAATGGCCATCATCAAATTTTGAGGCAAGACACTGCAAGCTGTAGCTGCAGCTGCACTGCAAGCACGGTCCATACGGTACAGACATTGTGCATGCGTATATGCATGGGGTTGAGAAGCTTCACAAGTAATCGTAGGCCTTCCTGAGATTCGAAGCCATTTGTTAGATTTAGAGAGACGGAGCTGGCACAGGGTTTAAGAGAACTCGGATATAAACTCATAAACTCATTAATGTTCTTACATCAACCAACTGCGCCGCAATTTCCAGGAACTGCGGGTCCTCTGTGGCTCTGTAGAGATACATCAGACTCTCTGCTATTTCAGGACGCAATGGGAAAGCTGCACGTTTTTCGGCCTGAAAAGGCTTGATTGATTCCCTTAATCGAAAACCAAATCTCAAGATGTAAACCTACCGCCGAGTTTTGTATCGCCAGCCAACGTTGTAGAACTCTGGTGGAAAACCGTACTGCCGAATCACTGGGAATATTGAAGCATTATTCGAGAAGCTTCTTCGACATTACCAATCATAGACTAGAAAAATTCAGAAATCACTGGAAAAAGAAAGCTCTATAAAGCTCAGAAACTTGGAGTAGTTTCAGATGGATCGCAGCAGTAAGCTGCTATTAACATTAGCTCGTATACAGAAAGCCGGCCAGATCTGTGAGAAAACATTCGAAAACATACCAGTAATCCTGGCCAGAAGGCTTCCAAGGACTGGAATACTGGTAAGGAAACTGCGCCCTTCGTCATTGTTACCCACATGAACCAGTCACCTTTGCGAACATAGCGATTAATAGCAGAAGCGTATTCTGAAAAGGAAGAATGATTAGATGGTGAGTGTTGTGCTTAATATATTTATAACGGTGCGAGTAGTTAATACAAAGGGCTTCAAACTGCCCATTCAACACATGGGCAGCCTAAATTTTTCACTAACTTCCGGTACCCTGAGACGCGTCGCGCAAAGATTGGACTCGAGTGGATACGATGGATACATTTGCCATTTCTGTTCAAGAACAGCTACTTACTCCGAAACCCGCTTCCGTTCCGCGTACAATACATACTCGTCCGCCATTTCAAAGCATTGTTCAATCTACTGATGAGAAAAGAGGGGCTCTTGCTCAGCGGTGGATGGGGGATTGAAAGGACTTGGCGTGCAAATTGGTACTACTCTGGCCAAAATACACCTTCTACGGAGAGAAGTTGGACCTGCAATGCGCGGAGTTCTCTTCCCTACTGCATGGTAAGATTTAGAAATCCTCATTTTGCTCCAGCAACAACTTTGCCAGGGATTTCTTGAACAGATACTGTTATTTCTCCGTGGATCCCGCAGCTACAGCAACATGCCACTAATGGTATGGCAATGGGGTTAGACGGCGTACTCAAAATCGCCTCCATACCGCGCCCGCGCCGCCGCTGCCAGCCATATGCCTTGCAATAGGCAAACGAGCGGTCATCGTAGGCGGGTAGAATGGGTAAGACCGAAACGCAAGATAAAAAAGCGTAGTTGAAAGCGACAATTAGATGTCAGATGAGATGAGGTTCGCAATGGGGGAAAAAAGGGGATCGAAAGTTAATTTAAGAAATTTTCTCTATGTATTCGCAGCGAATGTTAGATTAACTTTTGCCAGCAAATTGACAGAACGCTTTCATTACTATAGGCAAAGCAAACGGGAGCCTTTTGGGGAAGAAAACGAATGCAGATGCTCTATCAACGGAGATTGTTAGGAATCACATAGGCATTGAGGTTCAGTGTAGACAACCTTTTGCAAAGCTAAAATCAAAGGAGGCACGATAGCGGGGGTTACAGCCAACGTCTTTGGTGGAAGAGGAGAGTGGGATGTAGGCGAACGAACTCTCGCACCCCTTCCACCAATGACGTTCGCAGCAACCGCCCGCCCCCAGCCATTGTACCCACTGCCTTTGAGTGCAGCGTTACTCTTTTGGAGCTTTATTTCCCCGAATTTTAGACATGACAAGCCCTAATCAAATGAAGAGCAATATAATTTTTCACTTTCTATCTAGCTTAGAAGGTTAAGTGTAGAAGGACAGAATACTACCATGACGGATTCCTACCATGAAATTGTTCCATCAGCGCTGGACGTTGTAGAAGAAGAGCACCTTTCACAAGATATTCAAAATACGAATCCACACCGGCTCCAATACCCGTATCAGTGGCAGTCCATTGCCCTAAAATAGAGCAGGGTAGTCTCCATTAATTTACCATGCCAACTTCTCCAGAACCCCTTGAGATTCCACACCGCTGCAGCAACTGATCGTACTATCTAACCTGTCCGTACATTGATGTGATTGCCTACGAGACCAAGTGACGATCGTGTCCTCCACAGTGACTCTAGCGCTTTCAGCGCCACTCGCTCGAACTGAGGATCACCAGTGAGACGGGACAAGGCACCAAATTCTGAAATTTTGTAAGATTGAGGGTTCAAGCAACTGGCGTTCCATCTTTGACATATCTTAAAGGCAGTTGGCACGATAAATCGCTATACAGATGTAGGATTTATACGACTGGCTTAACAGAATTCCGTGACCTCGGACAGGCGCTCCGTGGCGCCTTTTCCAAGGAGGGTACCCCTATAACGCCCTATCGAGCAACAACATTCCGTCCCAAACGCCTTCCTCGCCCGCCCGCCCACAAACGGACGACCGTTCCTGACGCTCGTATTCATTCATTTGCTGAGCAAATTATGAAGCAAAGGGATTGGTATGAAGCGGCCGTGATGCTGCATGCATACATGGGTACACATATGCAGCCGTATCTTCGGTAGCGGTGATTGGCAAGATGCGTACGGGAAACTCGTCCGAAATCGATTTTCAAGTCACTGAGAACGGAGGCCGGAAGAGC
>MU912832.1:12188-38800 GCA_036418165.1 Cooperia oncophora
CTTCCTCAGCTCGCACTCTTCGAGAACGTCAATTCGCAGATTCCCCTACTTTCTAGAATCGCAAAGTAGGAACTCGGATTTGTTGAAACAAAATGGAACATCTGCAAAAGCTCACCAACAATAAACGTTCCAACGCCTGCTGTACATGTGATGGGAGTTTCACTCTTGGGCACACCATACTTCAAGTTCACCGTTCCATAAGGCATTCCTGTTTCTGCAATTCAGTCCTTTTCCTCTCATGCTACCACACTATATAACAACAAAAATTCTCGAAGTGAATAATTCAAGAAAAATTATCGACAGTGGAAAACAATATACTAAACGATGTCAGTGTTGAAGCATTGCGAAAAGCGAAGCGAAGAAAACCAGTTGAGAGGGGTCGCTGGAATGGGGGTGGGGGTGAGCGGCTAGCGTGACAAGTCTGCTCACTGCACTGTTCCACCAAGACGGTTAGCCCCTTTTCCGCTTTGAATACAAACCGTACACTAACCTACGGGAACGATCCGTCACATGCGTGGGTTGAATGAGTCCCAGTGACGAGCCACAGTTTTCCTGCCTGAAAAGCGCGGGAACGGAGGTGGAGGGTAGCGGTACTCGGATGCCGTCTCCATACTTCGCCCGCGTTATCCTCAATGTGGAGCATTACGCCAATACCAAGATTTCGCGGCGAATTACCACTCAGCGGTAGAAAAGGATCAGAAGTATGAGAGCGCCCACAGGTCGCGCGTCTGGTTAGTTGTCTGGTAGTATAGTTAGGCGTGTGGGCGACCGTGCGGCAGCGCAGGCGGTATGCAGACGGCATCTGGATATCACCACCTTCCAGCCCACAATTCCTTGCTTTTTTGAAAGCAGAAAATGACACGCTGTTGCAGCTGCAAACCCGCTCTCGTCATACATATCAAGGATCAGGAGCCATGGTAGTGAAGGAACAGTTTGTCTGGAGTTCTGACAACCAGAGTTAGAGCAATTTAGGGTTTTCGTTTGTCCACCTCCAACTTCGGTAGCCCCAGAACGATCAAGAAAACGCGTTGAGGTGAAAGAGAATGAAATTTTACGTTGGTTTCGCATGTGTCCTTATAGTTAGACAGATGCTGAAGGTTTTTATGCAGCATAGGACAGCTGCTCGTTTTATGAAATGTTTCGTGGATGACCTTTAGCCCATTACCTGTGTTGAAAGCTGGCAATAGTCGAGCAGCCATTGCTTCAGCTAGCCTCAATAGTGGACCTGAGCACGGCCATCCATCCTCCAGTACCATACCTGACATTTCACAGCAGGCGTCAAAAATCGCATCCAGCGGAAATTATCTATTGCACTAGCTCATGAGGAAACCTCACCTTCAACGCGACCGCTGAGCATGTGAGCAGAAACCAGACCACCAACGATACGTATATTTGTTTCAAAGACAGAAACATTCACATTGGCATCTGTTCTGACCTAAACTGGCCAGCAATGCGATTATACCCTCATCACTTCCTAGTGATATGGTTGCTTTTCTGCAACAAATGAGCTTTTCTCCTTCCAGAGTTGATTAAACAACTCACAGAGATCGTTACGAAAAGAAGCCAGTTAAGGTTGAAAAACTTAGTGAAACACTATATTTCTCACATTTTTCAATACAAGATCAACAGCTCGTCGAAATTCAGTCGTATTACCCATCACAATGAGAGTATCCAAAGCGTCGACCAGTGAAAGCGAGAATGATCCCCACGTGTCATGTCCTGAATAAGCAGTGCTTCGAAATACGTTGAGAGGACACTAAAATAGGAAAAAAGGCCAGGATTTACGCACCTGTACATGAAATTGGCTTGAGTTCATCCAGTGGAAAAGCATGATTCAGATATCCGTTGTATGCATGGTAAAACATAGCTCGCACTTTCTCACGGTACCTGAACTTCACACCAATGAGTAAGAGCGAAATTCCCCTTCTAAAATTTTATCAACATTCCTTTCGGACGAGTGTCAGGAAGCTAGAGCAAGCAGCCTGAAGAATTCAAATTCGTGTCCATTTACGGGTGTCACAACCTGCCCTGCGGATCATGCACACCAAACTTGTGGCACATCAGGAAAGAGTGGGTGCTGGCTCCAACGTATTCAATGCCAACAGTTTATTTTAGTGAATTTTCAAAGAATGTTCATTGAGGAGGCACAGGCACAATAGAAGAACTCTTTTGTATAGTGGAAGCTGGTTACAGAAAGCGACCCACAACCCCAGCGAACTTTCAGAACAACATTTCCCTCAGTACTGCGCAGTCAACCCCGATTTTGTGTCAGCTGCAACCCCATTTCGAGAGAAACTTTACCGTCAAAAGGGCTCTGAACCCCACAGGCACGTCTCGCATTCACGAACGTGGCTCAAATATTAGTAACAAAGTGGTAAGAAACAACGGTGAATAAGAAAGAGCAAAAAAACCTTTCGAAACGCCCTCAGCAGGACTTCATGCCAATCAGATTTTGTATGAGCATAAGGCGAAGAAAGGGTGTGCTTGGACGAATTCTCATCTACTGGCACGATAACGACATTAGCCCTTTATCGCCTCACTCTCATCATTTCTACTGAAACGAGTTAGTAACAGAACAACCACGCCACTGCGATTCTTCCAGAAATGAAAGTTGATCGACTCGCTACAGCCGCGAGCGCTTAGCATGCTAACCACGTATTTCTGAGCCGCGACAGTGTGGCCTCGATCAGCCTGCAGGCGAGATCGCCTTGTCCAAGGATGCAGTGGATGAACGAGGTACGTGTTCTTTATGCTTTGCATAGAAGTTCTGGTAGAATATTCCATGAGTGTTGGTAGCCACTTGCATGCCGTTCGCCCGCTCGCGGTTGCATCTTCTATCAGTTAGCTGGTTCAGGTAGGAAACAACCAGTAGTAGAAAAACGTTCGCGGCTGGGCTCATTCGCCTTAAGCCTAATATCACCGCCCCGTCGGGTAACCGCCATACTCAAATGAATTGAAACCGGCCGACTGCTGACAATTAGGGTACACAAACGTGTGCGTTAGCGAACGCTCGAAACAACAAAAATGCTGATGATAAGCGTAAAGAACTTCAGAATACAGTGCACTTCGCTGCGGACGGTTGGGCGTGTCAGGCGGGATGAGTTTGGCGCGGTGCCAAACCCGTTCTCCACCAGTTGTTAAAGCGAGCAAATGATATGACTGTATCATATCGTTCGTATTACTCGTTTTCTACTTTTTGTCTTCAACAAGAAGGCAGAGAACGGCTTTGACGGGGTGACACACTCATACTGCCTGGCACGCCCAACCGTCCGCAGCGAATTAAAGTGTAGACCATCCCACCTTGCTATCATCTCGTCGTTTATCTCCAGAGATGAACATGATGTAAGAACCAACAGCCATACTCCTTGATGAAACATGTAGAAAAACGCGCCGGAACGGCTGAACTTCATAAATAAAAAAGGCGTTGGGATTTGGAATAGCCGAATATTTGTTGCAACGAAATTAAGATACACTTGTTCAATCTACCGATGCGAAATATACCAAAAGAAGGGAGGATTTTTCAGAAAAAATGTTCAATCGCAAGCGATGTAAGACGAGTCCTTCATCGCCGAAGCCCTGAAGACAGCCCCTAGAGAAATGATAAAATGTGATGAAATGAATAGTAAGCCCCAGGTACTCTAAATGGCATTTTAAGGAGCAACATTAGAAATATCGGTGCGTTCAATCATGGAAAAAAATATTTCACCGCAGCACAGGACATACCAGACGAAAGCCTTACCATATTTTTATTTAAATCAATACTAAAAACAACGTGAGATCGTATCTGTTACAAAGATAAAACTATTACGTATAGATCAAGGAAGTGAGCAATCACCGAGGCGAAGAATAAACTTGAAAAAGAGGAAGACGAGCGAATCAAAACAGATGCAGATGCACAAACATAAAACAATGCTTTACGTTGGTGATCAAACAACAGCAATTTCAGTTTCTTTACGGTCTTACGAAGGTGAATCTATAAAATGATCTAAAGCAGAATGGGTATCCCGCAGTTCTCCGTACTTCTCGTAGATGAAAAATGAATGAACGTAAAACCGCTAATGCTAAAACAACAACCGGTTCAACTCCTCGTCTATGTGGTTACCAAGATGGATCCCCAAAACGACTCAAAGCAGTGTGGGCTTCCCGCAGATCACCTCGCACTTTTTCCCGCATGTAGAAGATAGGACAATCACGAGCTGCACAGGATACCTGGAATGTGTCACAATCACATTCGAGTTCTCGAAAACCACTGAAATTGTCTGAAAGCAACCATAATCCTAGGACGGTTCAGTTCAGCGACGGGGGGGGGGGCATTTTGTACTATCATTGCTTCCTTAGTTCCGGTTTACAAGTCTCACTCTGGCGAAACCTGTGAACTCTTGTGAAGCTGGAGCAAGGTCGTCAAGCCATCATGTTAAAACCTGTCAACTCGAGAAGAGGCTGTCTAGATAGGTCGACACGTCGATGGGAAGTAGCAAAGTGCAAAATGCCCCCCCCCCGTCGCCGAACTGAGCCTGCTAAAACATGATCCTCATTATACAGCTTACCTGCATTCACGACTCATTCTCACCACATTCAAGTCTACATAAAAAGACTTTATGACCACAAAATGCAGAAGCTTTTCGACTCTTTCCTGAGGAAAATGCAGTGGACAAACCTTATCATGCATGGTTTTAGCGCAGTTTTGACACTCTGTCCACAATCTTGAGAAATGTCGTTCAAGGACGTTCACATTGGCTATTCTGAAAAATCAGCATAGAACAATAAGAAATGGTGCAGATTACACTTCGTGGTGTACACTGGCAGTCATGGAGATCGCATGGGCGTAGCAAACTGCTATTGCGAGTAGGTACATTTTTGAGGGAGTGCATCGCTAGAGAACCTCCCTTCTTTTTTCGCTCTTCGCGTAACATTGATAATGATTATAAAGCAGCAACTGAGCAGTTACAAGTACCCGAATGTGACTGTAGACCCACTAAAAAGAAAACTTTAAGTTGAAGTGTATTACCTGCTAGCATATATCTCGGGTAATTTTCCTTTAGATATGCAAAAGTCACAAACAGCGCGAGTCTGATCTTTGAGCACTGCCTTGCATCTAAAAATATCACCAGTGTAAATAATCGTTTACATACGGCACATCTTTGAAGTGATAGACTAACCCCAAGCAAGTGACCATTTTCTTCGTGAAGGCAGCAAGACCACCAATTTTACTCTGAACCACTGTCCTGACCCTCGTGTGTTCGCCTTCGATTAGCGTCTAAAAAAAGCTTATTCTCAATGTGAACCATTTTTCGAACCCAAAATTCTATGTATTAGTTTGTCTGTTGGCCAGACAGGAAGGGCAAAATCAATCTATCCGCTTTTCACGGCATTCAGTGAAGAATCACAGTGGAGGGCATCAACGGAAGGCCGAATTCACATTCAAAAGAGCGGTGTAAGGCAGTATAGAATTGTATGAAGCCCACACATAGTAAGCAGCACTGCAGTCACAAATGGGGGGGTAGGCAGCATGCTAGAGCGGGCGCCTGCTCTCAAGAAGAGGAAGTGGCGTAACTACTGGGGAAATAACCATAACGCACTCCGAATAACCTAAAGATGGGAAAAACACGATAAGAGGACCAACGGTTTGATAATCCTGATCACAACAAACTGAAGCGTCACCCAAATGGTGGTCGAAATAAGAATGCCTGATTCAGCTCCAAAGCGACTGATAGCAGAAAGCGCGAAATGTTATGCCCAACAGAGAAAAACCCCGTTCTTTGTGCTAATCATCGACCAAAAACAAAAAATGGCTAGATGAAGGAAAAGCTTACTCGTTCGGCGCGATCACCCAAGATCGGCTCAAAAATCCTTGCAAGAGGCTTCGCCAACTGATTTGTCAGGTAGTGCTTCGTGTCAATTGGAATATTGTTTTTCAAGACGAACGCTGGATCCTCCGCTTTTTCGTATGCAGGGACGTTCTTCGCTGAGGCAACTATAACACGCCAAATTAGCTGAACAGATATTGTTAAGAAACTGTAAGCACTAGTAAATAAGATAATTTGCAGAAATGAGATATGGAAAATGAACGTACTTATTACATAAGGCACTCTGTCGCCTAGCCGAGGAGCAGATCCTGGGTCTCGCTTATGCATTCTGGCCGCTAACTCTACATGCGCTTGCTTGGCTTGATACTTCTGGAAAATTTCAAAGATTTTAGAAAAGAGCTACAACATTGCTGGAAACTGCTGTTCACTCTCAGCTTAAAGTGGTCCTCAACTGTATACAAAGACTCCCACGCTACAGTGGACGCAAAGACGAACTTTACACCCACCCCGAGAATGTTCCTTGCTATGTCCTTGGCGAATAGCTCCGAAGCTGTAGTAGCTGTAGTGGAATGCCATCTTCACCAAAAAGTGTATGCAAACGGGGGTGGAAGGTGATGCAACCCTATACAGTCTTCCGACTCCCGCTCGCGCTACCCTTAAGGCGCAGCACTCGCGCCTATACCAAGCTGCCGCAGCGAACACGTATGCAGAGGAAGAGAACAACCAGAAAAGATAGGGTGCAGACAAGCAGCGTGTTTGGTTATGGTAAGACGGCTTGCTGGTCGCGCGACAGGGAGGGCGCGGTACGGAGCAGGCACTTGGGTATCTACCCTACAGGCCAATTCCAGTGCACTTTTTATCGAAAACAGTGGCACACTACAGCAGCTACAGACCCTTTCACCCAGCACATGGCAAGGATCGGAAGCACGGATGTGAGCTGAAGCACAGTTTTTGGCCCCGGTATTAGGGACACTTACATCTCCAGATTTCGTCAATTCCTTGCTGATGATTAGGCGCAGCACTCGCGCCTATACCAAGCTGCCGCAGCGAACACGTATGCAGAGGAAGAGAACAACCAGAAAAGATAGGGTGCAGACGTGTTTGGTTATGGTAAGACGGCTTGCTGGTTGCCGACAGGGAGGACGCGGTACGGAGCAGCCACTGTGTACTTTTTATCGAAAACAGTGGCACACTACAGCAGCTACAGACCCTTTCACCCACCACATGGCAAGGATCGGAAGCACGGATGTGAGCTGAAGCACAGTTTTTGGCTCCGGTATTAGGGACACTTACATCTCCAGATTTCGTCAATTCCTTGCTGATGATTAGGAGCGAGATGTCAATCTTGTTACAGAGAAGATCTGATATGACCCGTTTCGCAAATTCCAGCGCTGATGTTGCATCTCGTGCAATTAGGAGCTTCTCTAGACACGTGTTTAGTACCTTCGCCACTAAGGGGCAGTTGTCTCGTCGCACCGTTTCGAGTCCCTAAAACTGCGAAATTTCAAAAATCCACTGATTACCGGAAAGAAAACAGATTTTCTTATGAGGTTTTAGAATAAATAATCTATTACGCTAGGAAACAGTTAGGAATAAACAATGAACACTGCAAAACTTGCTTTACAATCCATTTTATCATGTTTGTCCGGTTTCGTGAAATACAGGCCGGCATATCTCTTTTTGTTGATGAGCAGGTATGGGAAGTAAACCTAGAAAAGTACGTCTGAGCAGTAGAATGAGCATAACACTCTACAGTTAACTCACTTTTTCAAACTCCAGCTTGATCGGCGGGGTGAATATTTTGCTTACTTCCGTGGCTGCATGCAAACCTATTTCCATAGCTTCAGCTACGGTTTTTACTCCAAATTTAACCATCACGGAATCCGTGTCTCCATAAATTACCTTCAACATTTGTTATAAACACGTTAGTAGCCACGGACACAAGTTACATGAAAGAATCAGAGAGAAAACTAACTTGGGCGTTAGCAGGACACTTCCCATTCATAGCTCCGGCTTTGTACCGTTTTTCAACTTCACTTTTCGTCAAGTCAATCATTTGTCTTCCAAAAGCCGTCACTGACTGGGAAATTTCCAAACAAGGTAGCTTCCCCACAACAGCACCAGTGAAACCATAAACCGAGTTGGCGGAAATCTGAAAAGAAAAGTATATCACGACAACAACCCACAAAAGCTATTCCACTGTCTCATTAGAAGAATATGGACTATACAATGAGCGACTTATCAAGCCTCACAGGATCTCCATTCCGCGCCGCGCTTCAAGGACGGTCCCCATGCTCAACCCTTTCCACGCCCTTTCGTTCCTAAGTAGTCTAGTCCCTAATCTCTGAGACTGCCCTCCTTTCACAGCTTCACAGTAGTAGCGAAAGTGTGTGGCCCTCATGAATGGCAGCTCCTACGCCTCCTTAGTTTTACCTGCCATCAAAACTAAAGGCTATTTTTCGCCAAGAGATCTGTTTTCACACCACTTTTTTTCACGGTTCAAATTGTCTGGAAACCAAAGTGGTGGTCATGGTTTATTGAGAGACGGGATGGAATCTGTGGTGAATGTTGGTGGATTCGAAATTTGGATCGCACAGTGGTAGAATGCTATCTGAATCCAGCCGTGCCTCTCAAATCAGGCGAGGTCATGCTTGGCTATCTAGTAGAACACCTAAGGGTCACAATCACATGTGTAGATGATATCTATGGGTTACACGTATAACCAGGTGCTCATAAAAGATGTACCTGAATGATATGAGTAACCCATAGATATCATCTGGGCAAGTTTTGGTGTCATCCAGAGCAAGGTGGTATCAGCATTTTATTTGCCAACGGACGTGTTTTGGCGAGAGACGGGATATCTCTTTGACTATAGACCCGCAGATCTCATACAATGGGGCTGACAGGATCTTTAGAATGCTTAAAAGTTTTTAGCTGCTTTTTTTCTTCCTTGGAGTCACTTAGGGACTACCGGTAATTAAACCCCACTGTTCACAATATTATCGCGAAGTTTATCCATAATTCCATCCGCAAATCTAACTAACCTTCAATGCAAGTTGACGACCATTGAGAACCATCTTGCGGAACTCATCCTTTTCGTGCTTCATCTCATTTTTTGCTCGTTTTCTGAACTTACTCAACTACAATAAAGGCAAAGGATTATGGGTAACCACGCTCACCGTGCAGCCAACAAATCTTCTAAAACGACAGGAAGAAGTCCACGCCGACGCTCTTTTGTAGCGAAGAAGTTTCCAGAAGGTGTTTTAATATAGTCCTGAGAGCATACAAATCTTATTTTATATTGTAATATTGTATTATATTTACAAACATATTCTACACTATAAAAAAGTGCGATGAATCTGTACTTTCACTATAGAGCCTATTTTTTTCCTGCAGTATTACTCGCCGCAGATAATGGGGCGTGTGCGTGAGCCTAGTTTTGGCGCGCAGCCAGTTCGTTCTCCAGTAGTTGCTAAGGCAGATAAACAACAACCATTAATGGAAATCCGCTATACGAACGACATGATACTGTCTTGCCGCTTGCCTGCTTCAACAACTGCTGGGAAGAAGGTGCCGCGTCAAACCCATCCAGCTTGACATGCCCTACCATCTGTAGCGAAAAAGACTAAGACGCTCTTTCGAGCAACATCATGAAACAAACATGAGCAACAGCATGTAAAGCTTGGCTCATAGCAAGCAGACGTTATTGTACATGAATCGTGCCGATATTCCAAAAGTTCTTGACTCAGAATCTACGCGTACAGATTCTCACCTTTCCTTCCACGCCCTCTGGTTTCTTTAAAAGCGTTGTATAGCACAGATTGTGAGCAATCATTATCGATGGATACAGCGAAGCAAAATCCAGAGTTGCGATTGGTTCGTTGTAGAAACCACGCAGAGGCTCGATAACTGTCGCACCCTCATACCTGAGAAGGCTATCATCAATTTCCGAAAGAATCTTTGATCACTCCGACAAACGTGAGCTTACCCCTCCGAATCTCCTCCTTGGACCTCAATGACAGGTAAGAAAAAGTGGTTCGCCTTGCATTTGCGGAGCATCATTGATAATATCTGGAGGAAAAGGTCAGTGAAAGCAGTAGGAGCAACGAGCATCAAACACAAGTGCTCATCAGTCCTCCTTTTATCACAGTCAAGATGTATAGATAATATGTTAGAGTAACTCCCCAACCCCCCCCCTCCCCCCTAAAAAATGAAAGGAGTGAGAGCAGCTCTATATCATTTTGAAAGCAGAAGACCCGATTGCTGGAGGCGGGTGGTCGCTGCCAGCGTCACTGGTGGAAGGGAGTTAGCCACAACCCCATAAAACTTTGGGCACTACGGCCGAACGCCCTTCTTCAGTCCTACCACCGATGGCAACGACGCCCGCCTCAGACTATCCTGAGCTGCCCTGAGCGCCTTGTTGATACTAAGCACTTTTATTCGTGAGAATCACCTTGATTTGTTGCCCTCGTGTGAGAAGGTAGTTTAGTGGGACACCAGTTACTCTTGCCATCTCCATATAGTTGATCACTGACAAAAGTTTATCCAGTAGGCGCAACGGCAGAGCAGCATCTTTCATACAGTACACGGCGAGCCTTAATATTCTCCTTCTAATGGCATCAGAGAAGACGGAAATGCGTGAAAAAAACCTTCGACGAGTATGCTCATCTCCTCGCTGCAGATCTGGGATGATGCTATGCTCAACGGCCTCCTTTTGCTCGGACAAAAAGTGGTAAGAAACGCTGTTGAGCGTGTAACTGCGCAGTTTATAATCACGCAGGACCACCTGAAACAGTTACTGTTTGTGGTTGAGGGTTATCCCAGTCAAGCAGCTGGCACAAAGTTCGTCCAGAAGATCCAGTGGAATGTATTCTTGAACTCGACAATCAAGCTGTAGAGAAATTCCGTCTCTGAACGGGAAATTCCGTAATCACACACCTGCAGGACATCGAAAATAACTCGGCCGTGAATATCTATGCTCTTATTGACCCGACTTCCCATCTGTTTTGATGAAATCGGTGCATCGCGTACACCGGAAGCGCGGTTTTTCTGACGGCCCAGCATAGCTACCGTAGGGAGTTTGAGCACCTAAATACAGTTTGAACTTGCTGTGAACTCGATTTATTCATAAAACCACGTACCTTCGCTCGATCCAAAATGTATGGGAGATCAAAATTTAGAATATTGTATCCGGTAAGTATATCTGGATCGACTTCACGTACAAACTCGGACCACCTGTAGTTCTATTTTTCATTTTCAAGTTCTCAGTACGCGCTTATCTCAAACACAATCATGCTCTCATAAGCTCTCTGTAGAGAAGTCGCTGTGAATCCCTCTTCGTGGTTTTAGCACGCAGTAACGGTAAAAATCTTACATGGTGCATCATCCCAAACCGACAATGGGCATCAACATGTCTCAGAAACAGCGACGGCCTCGTTCTATTTAGGATTGTACCGGGAAGTTGCACGAAGCGTTTGGGGCTTTCTTTTAAACGATCGCAATTTCTTAATACTCATCGTATATTTAATCGAAATAGGCACCATTCGAATCAGCACACTTTTGCTAATGTGACAACAGTCGAGAAATCCCATCAAAGAAAAGAAAAAAGTGGATGGTCGAGAATCCACAAAATCTACGAAGGTGCCTGGTCCTAATTGATGAAGTATTTTTCAGCAAGGAAGTTCTGAAAATGTTTGAAAAGGTGATAGTCGGTTGGTGAAAGGTCTGGAGAATATGGTGGGTGTGGTGGAACTTCAACCCCCAATTCGTTCAATTAATAGATAGTGATACGTGAAACGTGTGGGCGGCGTTGTCATGCAAAAGAATCGGACCCTTTCTTTTGATAAGTGTGGCTGCATCTGACAAAATTTTCGGTACAATTCGTCGATTTCTTCACAGTAGGGTTCTGCTGTGATGGTTTGGCCTGGTGATAAAAAGTTATAGTGGATCACACCAGCCGATGACCACCAAATGACCAGAATCTTTCGTGAGGGCTTCGGCAATACCTCGGTGGTTCGTCGAAATCCACATGTCCACCAAACGGGAACGTCTCCATGTTACCAACATGACCCATTTTTCATCACAGGTGACAATTCGGTCCAAACAGGTCGTTTCTGCTGCGCAAAAGCAATGCAGAAGGAACCTCGAGACGTGCCGATTCGCCGGTCACTCCGAATGTGGGGCACCCCAATTGTCGAGTTTTTTCACCTTCCCAATGCGTTCCAGGCCATCTGCAACAGTGGATTTGCCAAGCCTAGCTCTTCTGCTATCTCTCGAACTGTTTGGGATGGGTCAGCCTCCAAAATCCCCCAAAGTCCTCGTCAGATATTGCTTTAGGTCGACCGCTATGAGGTTCCTTCAAGGCTGAAATCTCCAGAACGAAATTTGTTGAGCCATTGCCGCACAGTGCTTTCTCTAGCACTATTGGGCCCCCACACCTGGTTAATTTGTTGAGCTGTTTCGATTGCGGATTGCCCCAATTTATAGTCGAAGAAAAAATCGTCCGAAGTGCTCTTTTCACATGCTTGAAAAAATCTTGAAAAAAGGGGGTTTATCAAGCAATGGTGAAACGGCAATTATACCATCAGATAGCGCAAGAAATTCTCTACAGGATGTGCTACTGAGAAGCAAGGCAGTTTTTAATCAGCAGTGAATGTACAAAAAATAGGTGCACAAAACGCTGAGAACTTCCCGGACAACCTAATACATATTTGGAAGGCCCAATTTGGAAGTATACCCATCTTCTTTCAAGCTAGCCCCGGCAATCTCAAAAAAGAAAACGGTGAATCACAAGATATCAAATTTCAAAAGTTAAGAAAAGTGAACTCTCTGAAATTGAATTTCAAAAGTGAATTTAAACTGAGAGCCGTTGTGGATATGTCCGTACGTTGCCAGAAGGGGCGGGAGTAGCCCAGGGAATAGCCCACCTCCGGCTGCCTTTTTCTATCAATAGATCGGTCTATGATCGATTTAGGAAGAAAATGATGAGTGTGGAAAACTCCGCAATTGGGTTCATTCCTTTCCCCCCTGAAATCGCCACAGCTGTGCTCGACGATACCTGCTGCAGAAAGATTCGAACTGCCTTCTGAAGTCCAATATGCGAACACATTTCAAAAGAAGTGGGGTAGGTAGGAACGAAACAGGAGTTGGCAGTGAAGCGTTCAATTTTGGCATTCCTCAGACATGTTCATGCCAAATGAAGAGCTTTCCGCCAAACGTATAACTCTTGTGTTTCTGTGGGATACCCTAATCTTTCGAACCACCTCGAGCCACTAACAATACAGTCAGCATCCTTAAATCCACTTTTTCCCCAAATTCGTTCTTAAACACACTTACACAATTATCGCAAAAATGTGTAAAACCTCTGGTAAGGGGAACGGGCACGCATGGAAAGAGAGGCTGTGCATATAGCAAAAAGACACGGACATAAAAAGTATGAACAAACCTCAGGTCAGTCTTGGTGGTGTAACTATCCAAACGTCTATGAATAAACAAAAAAAATCTTACGCCAAAACTAACTTTTCCAATAACTCCGCTTCGTTCGGATTGGGCTTAATAATATCACGAACTATAACTGGATCACAAGTGCCCAATACAAAGCAGTGCGAATAAACGGCTCCGACTCCCCAACCTAAAAAGCTGATAGTCGTAAAGAAATAAACAATGAAACGTGACTCACGTGGTCCACTCACGACGGATGGCGAAGTCCCTCTTTACAAGCTTTCATTTACTTGTTTTAGAAGATTCTAAAAAGCTCCGCTGCGGATGCTGGAAAGTATCGAAAGAGGGGCTGGGTTTGGTGGGCATCAGCCCATTTTCCCCAGTTACTATCGCTAGACCTCCCGCTCAACAGCTGGTGAAGAACAGGCCAGCGCCGCGTCAAGCCCTGGCATCCACAACCAAAAATACTATAACCGCTCGCAGTCGTATCGCATATGCTCCCGAATCGCGCATTTTCCACATTCGCCAAGTATGAATGCAGCCCAAGGAATAACTTTTCTCACACGTCAGTACTACATTGCCCGCAAAGTTTGACCACTAACAACTTGCATAGGATACACAGTTGATGAAATTGCTCGGTTCATTTGAAACCTGCACTCCAGAATCGATTTCCCTGGGTCCTCATCTAAAGCTCCGTGAGGAATGTGGAAACACACAAATCATTTCGAAAAGCAATTTTCAAATAATTTGTGGGTTTTAGACCTCGAATGGTGAACAGGGTTTAGAGTCATAGCAATGACGAAAACCACCAGCGGCGCACCGTTGCTTGACTGCCCGCCTTACAAAAGCGGGTATCAACCACGGGATAGAAGATAAATTATAAAGGAACGACAGCTCACCTTCACCATGTTAGCGATTTGAATGACTGGGTCTTCACTCGCATTGGGAAATATTCCACGACGTCCCATACATTCTATATCGAACGACATAGTGCTACAAGACAACAGTCAGAAGTAAGGTAAACTTTTGTAATACCCAAAATGGTGTACCGTATGGGAGCAACACTGCCCCATTCACCTTCCGGATCATGAACTACCAAATCTTGAAGTTTCACTTCCACTTCTAGTTGGCATCTATATAAAAAAGATTGCATTTACATAGCAACAATATCAGAAGAGAACCATAACGCTGCGTTCATACTTTGCATAAGCGCTCGCCGGCGACTGAGAAAGTATTGATACCGATCTAGCAAACGCAAGCATACAGCAGCGTTTTCGCAGCTTTTACTCATACTCACCTTTTTTTTCTCGCTAGATTGAATACTACGCTTTCCTAGTCGCGCGCTAGCACACACTCGAAACGCTTCCGTACGCTGACGCAAAGTACGAACACACCCTGAGCGACAACTTAGAAACCTGGAGCTTTGAACTTTTTTGTTCACGATTTTCCCTTTGCCAACAGGAATTTCTACCCATCCACAGCCCACAATACCACTGTGAGCCATAAATTTTACTTCAGCATCTATGTTTGCCTCAAACAGCGTGCCTACCTGGAAAGGAGGAAAAATTCAAAACGTCCTGAAAGGCAATAACAAGTCTGCCTAAGGACAACTTCACCTCGACAGGACCTGAACCGAACGATATGCCACCAGTTTTCAACTCTTGCTTTGCCTTGTTCAAAGCAAGAATAGTGCCAGAAACTTTGATGAAAGGATACTTTTTCTCGGAACCTGGAAATTAATGGATAATACCAAAGAAAAAAAACCAAATTACATGGTAATTCCTATGATAGAAAAAATTGGGGACATATAAAAAGTACCTCGGTAATAGTATATGTTTTCACCATTGACGATACTCAGGTGTACTAAGTTGTCAACAATAACAGAAGATAACTGAAGATTTGAGTTAGCTCGTCGCATCGAAGTTGCTATTGCATTATTCAGATTCCTCTGAGCAACATCCAAGTGTTCAGCAGCGAAACGCTCAGGGGCCTGAACTTGGAAACTATGATTCCAAAAAACGAGGAATTCCTATCAACAGACTGTAGTAGCTCACTTGAAAATAGAAATGGGGAAAATAATCAGTGACGAGTTCCCTTTGTGAGTAACACCGTAGAGTTTCACGTTTGTCCTATCGAACCTTGTAGCTGAGCCCGGCTCGTGATATGTCTCGATATCGAATACCTAGACATTAGACAGTTATGGTAGACAATGTGCAAACACAGAAGAATAAAGTTGACTGTGAGGCCGTAAAGTAGATCACACGAAAGAAGTAAAAGATGATGGCGGGAAGTCATCATCTGGCCGGGCTGTAAGCGTCTTTATAGTTTACGTGCATGGGCCATTGCTGTAATATTTCACCCTATATTTATTTCCTTTTTCGTGATTTCTCCAAAAGACGGCATGGGCAACGACGAGGAAGTGACAAGTGAACCGCTTGTCACGCACACGGTCCCAAAGCCAGATCGTCATAGGCCACGTTCACACTAGACAGCTGCAAAATCGCCGAATCGTAACAACTAATAAAAAGCAGAGTATACGCTCAGATTGGAGAAGTCGAGCGATGACAGAGCGTTCAGTCAGCGTCTTTGAGTGCCTATCTCTGCCAGGATTTCGGGCGTTTCGGGTGACTAGGAAAGTATAGGTACCTACCGACTGTTTGCTGGCGGAAGCTCAAACCGTAGGTGGAAACTCAAAACGCTGAATCGATACATATACTTTTCTATTCGCTCACACTGGTTACGCTCTCAGAAAATTGAAAGTCCTCGAAAAGCAGCAAACCTATATCGGCTGACTTGCGATTCGCTAGTTCTTCACACCGATACGTATGCCCTTTTGACATTTCGATTCTCCAATTATTCAACTCCGCGATTCCCTGATTTCCCAGCGTCACAAGGTACGAAGGCGTTAAAGAAAGTTAGGTTCTCATAGCATACACGTTCTCAATTGAATAGGATGAATGGTAGAATTAAGGAAACACCATAAATTTTTTGTGGTTTAGGAATGGAAAAAACAAAACAACCATACGCTACCTGGAAAGCGATAGACGTAACAGTGCCCAGACCATCTTCCAGTTCACTCCTTCCCGTTGACGAAATGCTGTCTGCTTCAGATGTCTGGGATAACTGTTCGAGATGTGCTTCAAATACACCCTAAACATGAGGAAATGTACTTTGGAAATATGACAAGGCATTCGGCTATTGAGCGTTGAGATAAATATTGCACTGGAAAAGTCTTAGAAGAAAAGTTTCACAAAACGCACAACTATGGAACTCTATTAAACACACGAAAAGCAAGATATAATTTCGATAACATCAACTACCTTTGTGACCGGTTCTTCATCTCTTTTTCGCCTCTTCGCTGCAGAATCAGGAGCCAAGGCACTGGGTCGTTTCTTATGAGGTGACATGTCGAGCGTACACCTTGTTCTACTTTCCCAAGCACCTAAAGTTATAGCGGCAGTTATGAAGTTAGAGGGAGATCAACGATCTTCAGCGGTCAAGGAATACAATTATTCAATGCACCGAAGAAAGAGTCGTAAAGATACTCGCAGTAAAATGAGGACCACATTCCAATTTTCCCGCCCAAAGATTTCGTGCTCCGTCGCCAATTCATACCAGACCATGACGGGTCAACTAGCATATGGCATGCAGATAATTGGAATCCGTTTGAATGTCGAGTACGAACTGCTCCTGCTTTCCTCTTCGAAAGGGGTAGGGAGTAGATATTCAAAACTTTGATTCATGAAATGATTTATGAAAGCACATGTTTCTCGCGTCCGCTCTAGGTATCGCGCTTCAACTCACAACGTTATATACCATTTTCACTTTAAATCGGACACTTTTCAAACCAAATCGGACACTTTTCAAATCAAATCGGACACACCCCTTACAATTAGGTGGTTGATAACTAGACCACACTAGGTACTGTTGCAAGCCCCGCCCCATTATCCCCGCCCATTTCTCAGCAGACAGGGTTTTCCGAGATGCTTCATGAAATCTGCTCCCTCGACTTTTTCGTTTTTGCCCTTTGCACACACACTTCAACTGAAAAAGATTGATACCTATACAGATCTGACTCCGCCCACTTAACAATGAAGTTACGTGTTCTGAATTTTTATAACTTTTTTCGACGTAGTTCTTTTCACATCGATTGGCTCCGCCCACCAATGGAAGCTCCGCCCACTTTGGGGAAGCCCCGCCCACTTTTCGAAAATGATGCAAATCGGCGGGCTAGTGTCCGTACTGGCGGATTACGGCCTCTCCCGTCGCTCAGAACAAAGTTTCCATTTTTTTCCGGTTTTTCCCTTTTTTTATTCTATGTGCCGGGAGAGGCCGTAATGCGCCAGTACGGACACTAGCCCGCCGATTTGCATCATTTTTGAAAAGTGGGCGGGGCTTCCCCAAAGTGGGCGGAGCTTCCATTGGTGGGCGGAGCCAATCGCTAAAGCCTAAAAAAGCGAAAATCCGGAAGAAAAAGCAAAATTCCGCGATAAACACAAGTGGGCGGGGTCAGAGGGGCGGCGCAATTCCGCGATAAACACAAGTGGGCGGGGTCAGAGGGGCGGGGCCTGGTGTGCTGTGCATGGTTATTCGTTTTGTGAAGATTGGATGTGAAAAGAACTACGTCGAAAAAAGTTATAAAAATTCAGAACTTACTTGTTAAGTGGGCGGAGTAAGATTTGTAACTTCATTGTTAAGTGGGCGGAGTCAGATCTGTATAGGTATCAATCTTTTTCAGTTGAAGTGTGTGTGCAAAGGGCAAAAACGAAAAAAAGTCGAAGGAGCAGATTTCATGAAGCATCTCGGAAAACCCTGTCCGCGCTGAGAAGTGGGCGGGGATAATGGGGCAGGCTTGCAACAGTACCTAGTGTGGTCTAGTTTCAACCACCTAATTGTAAGGGGTGTGTCCGATTTGATTTGAAAAGTGTCCGATTTGGTTTGAAAAGTGTCCGATTTGGTTTTGAAAAGTGTCCGATTTGATTTGAAAAGTGTCCGATTTGGTTTGAAAAGTGTCCGATTTGATTTGAAAAGTGTCCGATTTGGTTTGAAAAGTGTCCGATTTGGTTTGAAAAGTGTCCGATTTGGTTTGAAAAGTGTCCGATTTGGTTTGAAAAGTGTCCGATTTAAAGTGAAAATGGTATATTTCATCGCTGTGCGAGATGGTTAACATGCTTCCCCCGGAAGTGCTTGAAGCAGTTACAAGTGTTTCGTTCAAAAGAAGGCTAAGCAAGGTAAACCTTTGTCATCTTCTCAATCTCTCCTCCTGACATCGTGTTTTTTCCTTTTCAGTGACGTCCTTCCCTTCCTGTTCATCTGCAGTGCACCACCGGTGATTGTGTTCTCTGTTCGCCATATAACACGCAGCCAAAACTTCAACGTTTGACTTTTACCGGATGGCACGGGAGGCCTGTGCCTAGATATCGCATCATATCCCAGGACTGTTCTTCTGACATTATTGGTTTTTTTTTCGTTTGTTCCACCACTGCTATGAGACCTCCTTCTTTGGCCGCATGGTTTGTCATGAGTAGGGTTCATCCGGTTATCTGTGTCTAAACGCTACCCTCCTCAAGATTATGCCTTCTATGAAACGTCGGCTTTGGTCCAGGCTCAAGGTCTAGTAGATCTGTCTCGTCGCTTCTGACGCGACCCGTGTGTCGCATCTTCACGGTGGGCTGCTGTCTACCCGCCTCGCTCGCTCGAGAAGCTCCCGGCATACGCCCTACTGACCCCATGTGGCGGCCAAGGGCACTGCAGCCGACCGGTGCGGCACACTTGCTTCATCACGGCTTACTAGTAACCCCGATGCTGAGGAAAGCCTGTTATAGATATACCAACTCGGCGCCAGTTCGTTCTCTGGGCGGTTTAGAGCCACCCCTCGGTCCGAACTGGTTGACTTTTCCTGTCGTCTGCTTGTTTCTCCTCTGGGAATGCTCCGTCCCCTAACAAATTGAGCGCTGACTCAATGTCTGTCCTGCCGCAATAGCTCAGTTTGATTTGTTATTCTACGCGCTTCTTGTAATATTCTTTTTTTAATTTTTTTTCTTAGTTTGTTGCGATTTAGTCTACATTGCCACAGATTGTTTAGACTTGGCGCGTATCTTATGCTAGCACCATAAGTAAGATAAATAAATATAAATGTTTAGGTGGTTTGCCCAGGAGAGCTGAGCCGTCTACTTAAGGAATTTAGGTGGTTTGCCGGAACATGAGCCGTCTATTAAGAAAAGAAGCGAGAATGGAGCCAAAGCATGCCAGTGCCCTCAGTGCAAAGACAGGCGCCATCGTAATCCTGGGTAGGGTAGTACAGGAGCGCCACCGCTGTCGTTGTCTGGAATCACAACGGGGTCCGTTATTTTCACCGTGAAGGAAGGGGTCAGCGTGAGGCTTATTCAGTAGAGGGAACAGCAGCAAGTGAGATGTTGTACAGCACTATTAATAGGAGATTTATTCATGGTTCTTGATGTGAAGAACACCTGAAGAGGCATCAGATGATCAGGGGAAGGTGCCAGCTTAAAAATGGGGACGGTATTGGCAAGAAATACGTTAGGGCCCGCGACGATGTCATAAATTGAAGGCAGAGCCCATGAAACCTATATGTAATTATCTGAGCTTTTTGTAGAGAGAAGTAGTGTGGACTTCATTGAATAACCCTGTATGGGTTTCATATAAGAAAGTGGTAAGATAACTGCTGGTAATCTTGCTCGTTTGCAATGCGTCTCAACGCTCAGGGTACAGCATCGTTGTGCGAAACCCATAGGGGGGTCGTACTTGGCCGCTGGGGGGGGGGGGTCGTAATCTCAAGGGTCACTCAGAGCCGAGCAATGCTTCGACATTTCAGTTGATATTATGAGTGTATTCTTTACAGCTTCGAATGCTACGTTCAACAGCCCTCTTTTCATGGGAAATCCCCAAGAATGGGTTCGTACTTGGCCGCGGGACGTGGGGAGTATCGCAAAGTAGGCTCGCTAGGCATCAAACAGTACAAAGGTGTCATTGCTAAGGGTAATGGAACGGACGGAAAGCTTCAGAAGACCCGGATGTAAATAGGAATACAAAATAATAAAAGATTTATTAGCAATATAGCAAGAATAAATAAATAAATAAATAAGTGTCAGTTTATAGCATGAACTCGTGTACGTACGTTGAATAATAAATAATCGGTCTCAGAAAACGATCGTGGCGTGTTGTCCTTGTTACAACCCCAAACACACTCTGCTTGCATGTTAAAGGATAAAAGCACCTGAAATTAGAATTTACACCTTTCCACCACCTCTCTCCGTAGGAGCCTAATGCACGGCGCACGGACCACCGATTAGTGATAGCCGAGCTCCTCTTCCACTCATTTGAAGGGAAATATGTATTTTGGAGGCACACTGAAAGGTGTATCCTCACAATGGCACATAAGGAGTCAATTTTTCGGGTGGTCCAGGGGGTAGCGCAAGGGTAACCCATCTAAAATATCTCCTGAACTAGTGGGTCTTCAGAAAAAACGGGCGTGAGCTTGTTGGAAAGAGAAAGGATAGGAGGGGTTTCAGGACGTTTTTAATCCTGATGAAATTGCGTTTGAACGAAGCAATCCTCGCGTGAAGCATGGAAACCAGCTCGCGATTTACCCCTAGCCTATCCAAAACCCATCCGGAATATTTCACCAACGGGGATTGTTCAGTTTGCAACTAGGTAGATAACGTAGTAAGAAACTTTGCCGGTTGCTGATACTGCAGCACGGATCTCAGAAGTCCGCACCTTAAAAAGATATAACCCCCCGAACAGACCCAGGACGTTGGCAAGTCCAACAACCGCGCTCCAATGACGTTTTTTCCAAAGAAAGCGGTCGCAGCCTTGCGCCCTGCAGCCTGATCGATAATAGCCAAGTATGGAACGATTTACTGCCGGCCTGGTTATCCTTTTTTCATTTAGCTCTGCATTTTTTGTATTTTCCATGTTTCGCTTTGTTGTGTCGTGCATGTTTTCATTATTTCCCCGTCACCATTCATTGAATGCACATCTGGGCCGCTACACGCGCTCACCTTGGGGCTATTTTTTTCACCAATTCAGCCTATCAATGATCACCATTAGCCGCTATTTCAATTGTGTTTCTTTTACAAGTTGCATGTCATACATAGTTATCGAACGAGGAGTTTTATTTTGAATCCTAAGACAAAATTGTAGGTAATGCGAGGCTGTTGTTCAGCCTCATATTGCATGAGGCTGAAACAGCCTTTTATTTCCTGTATTTTAGAGCAGAGTGCGCCTTTCGAGAATCCAGATTCCATTTCAGGAAGTCATTTGTGGTGAACATGCATCTGGTTGTCAGTTAGAGCAGGAGGGGGGGGGGTCGTGTCTGGACCCTCTTCGAGGGGGGGGGGGGTCCGTACTCACACGCGCATTTGAAAATCCCCATGCTGGTTACCCTGCCGGTCGCTGCTTATTCTCTTCGCTCTCACGGCGATATCACCACACCCTCAACTCGCTCTCTCGTCTCTCTCGCTCTCGGCACCCGAGTGAGGGCCTCTTACTTGCCAGCCATTTGGACGATTTCCTCTCCTTTTTTATCCTCCAGGGCAAGCCAAGTAGGCCGCATATACGCTCTGATTTCAACGATAATAAATGTTCGCGTGTTCTTCACAAAGTCTACCATCGAAGAACAGATAAAATACAGTATACGCTCGCACTGCTGAAACATAGGAGCACATCTGCTTGCAATAACTGTAAGAAGGTTTACTGGAAGTTTACAGGAGCACATCTGCTTGCACTAATTGTAAGAAGCTTTACTGGAAGTTTCTTTTCCGACACATTGCGTAGGAGTCGCGATGCAATACAGAGGAGGTGTCAATTCGCCGCCGAATTGAATCGCCTAGTAATTTCGATGAAGATTTCTGTTCTAAAAGCTTACTTCATATAAACTGGAAATGATGTGCGCCGGAGATGCAGATCTTTCGCGCCACAACAAAAGTTTTGTCACAACAAAATCACAACTGGGAGTAGTTTCAGAAGTGGGTATGGAAAGGAGGCGAGGTGCTTTCAGGAAGAGAAGTCCTTCGGATTCTGGCACTGTATTTCTTTCTTTAGGAGATAACATGTAAAGAAAGTTATGGCTGTTCGAAGCTGAAAAACCCTAGGCGATGCTAAAATGTCGTCACAGACGTGGGAAATTTCCTCAAAAAGGAAGTTTTCAGAAAATTGAAGGCGCAGTACATGAAACAACAGACGCTGAGCTTCCAGCATGCCTTCACATCTTTCTCCCCATCAGAATTCCACTGTCAGAAAAGTCGTGGATGTTCAAAAAAATTTGCAGCAAAACACGCGAAAAGTTCGTTCTAGATCCTACACAATATCATCCTTTTCTTTTTGACTTTTTTTCTGCTCGTTTGTGAAGGTGTCCCATCTGGCGAATTTTTCTTCCACCTACGGCGTGCCTGAGAGATCCACATGCCGATAGCGCCCCAGGGAACATCATCGTAGTGTTCCCCTGTGACGAGGGTAGTATTTGAAGGTTGAGGTGTAGGAGGGGTCGTAAAAATAGGGGGCAAAGAGGGGTGAAGCTAATAGACGCCACACCAACCACGGCCCACTTGTTTTCACAAAGGGGTCCGTCGAGATGCGTTCCCGTGTTTTCAAATACGCCCACTTCATGGTACATGGGAGACTGGTTTTTCGCTCAAAACTTCCCCAACAAATCCCCACGTATTCATGCCATGAACCCCAACTGCTCTTATATTTGCAAACAAGTTGTGAGGAAATCATCGGTTCATATATTAGGTCAGCCCACATTCAACGTGCCGCAGGCTGTTTTTTTTCAATAAGGAAACAACAAAGAGGAGAATAAATAGAAAAGTGATATTTTAGCTTTAGGATGAGTAAATCCCTCCCAATGACCCGCTCCCAGTGCTTCGAGGGCCTTTGGACCTCTGGTACCTTCGATTTTCCAATAAGTAACTGGGTAAATTGCTGTTGTTGCCAATTTCGGCAAATGACAAAACAGATGTAGCGTCTGCCGTTGAGAGTACTCTCAACTGAATAGAACAGTTGTAATCGCATGGCTTTATGACGGGCGAATGGGACGATTGAACTCAGGTCTCAGTATTGTTTGTGTCCCAGCACTGATCTACAATACAGTTACTCGGGGTCTGGTACTATGACGAGCAACGGTGGCCTTCTTGTAGTTGTGTGGTAGCATCCATTTGTCGATCTGAATGCCGAGGAACAGCACATGCACCGACAGTGACGTTCAGCGACGGATTTGTTATAGAGCCGCTGAAAGCCACAGTGTGGGAATCCTTCGCTATGATGATCATCCACTTGCACCCACGTAATTCCTCATGGTAGAATTTGGGCGGCTTCTCATCTGCATTGATACAAAATCTGACGACGCATTTTGGTGAGTTTTCGGCTCGAGTCCTCAAGACCACCCATATTTCATGCTAGTCCGGCGGTGCGTTTTCAACCAGTTGTGAGTGACATCTCATGCTGAGAACATTACTGCTAGAGGTATAGAATCGGTACTGCGTTCGTGCTTCTATAAGAAAATTGGGTACCCATGCGCCACCCTCTTGACCATCCTCCGTTTATCGGACATAACTCGGGCAGCAGTTGCAGCTGGGATGTCAGACTCGCGGGGAAGCTCGACAAGGGTCCAGGCTCTGTGATCAGATATTCAGTGCCTGACTTCATCCACCCTTTTTTTCTTGTGCAGGATGAATATTATGGGACCATCCACGACAACAAATTTTTTCCTTTCTTCCTTGTACGGGCTCCTGAACCAGATCTTCCACCGTGTATTTCGAGAACACCCTTACACACAACTATGGTCCGGCGCAGGTCAAATTTGAGCAGCGCACTTTCCTTTTATGACGTCTGATTTGAAAAACCGGCGCCGATTTTCACCACTCGGGCTTCTCTTCAATTTCTCGAGAACTTCTTCAGAGGCTAGGTTCGCCAAATTTCACAGATACACAGCTTAAGGTACTAGCTTCCAAATGGTATAGTAGCCCGCTGCTCTATCCCCTTTGCTTTTCTGCCATTCCTCTATATGTAGCGGCACGTTTGAATGGGATGACCTAATAGAAAGAAATCGCAACTAGTTTCCAATGTTTCCCTTCAGTCTTCTTTCCCAATGGTAAAAACCTTTAATGAAACTTATGGTTCTTCGAAAATGTGCATCACTCAAGAGTGTGCCCACAAAAGTGCTCCAAAGCTATACTCGAAATCTCTGAGATCGGGTAGGTGTGGCCGCCTGTTTAAGCCTATTCTGAAGGTGTCTGTGCTTCTGGTGAGATATTTTCATCTTGACACAATTGTTGTCGTCTCTGTGTCCAACACAGAACAAGATGACAGTTGTCTCGGACTGGAATATACCACGAGTAACCAGTTCTGTGCCATGATTAGATGCAACTCCTGCTCTGGATCAGGGATAAGGAGTATGAAAGTTCGCAGCAGCCTGCGCATTTAAATTCACGCGCGCAAGAAAAAGATTCATGCTCGGCGGCATCCGTGTCGAATCTATACGCCATTTATGTTCAATAATCGCAAAGTTGAATCTCTTATTTAACACCCCCCTTCGTATAACAACGTCGAATATTCAACTGATTATGCCAAAGAGATTGGAGAGAGGAGATTGCCGGATAGAACCTTTCACTGACCCCACCTTTCGACTTCCGCGATCATTCGCCGTCACATATAGTGTATTAGGGGTTTACATACAGACGACAAGCTGCTGAATAACTCGATAGTGAAGGAAAAAAAAGCAGAAAAAAACATGCCAACGGCCATAGATGCAACCTCGTCCCAACACCAGTTTGAGCGTGCCCAATGAACTCCATCTTCAACGCCGCGCCCTCATCCGCAGAGATGATTCCCCGTGATAACTCTACGACGTACAAGTGAAGACTTCCATGCTTTTTTGTCCTGCAGCTTCATTTTTCAACTGAAAGGAGGGCCTTGGAGGCAGAGTCACTGGAATCAAGAAGGCATCACTGGACCTATTTTGCGTTATAGCGCCCCTCCCTTATACTTGTTTGCACAATATTGTTCGTCGCGGACCTCACCCTTACTCTCCCAACGCCATACTTTCAAAGTTCTGTACCTGCACCTGATCGCGGACCGTGCCTTTAAATGCGTCAACTGCCCGTAACCGTGTAACAGCTGCAAACAACTCAACGAAGGTTCCAACGTGCGGAGCCTAGCTCACACTGTGCTGTGGGCTGTGCAATTCGTGGGGACGAATGATTTTCATTTCAGTTTCACAATGTGACACAAGTCAAAATTGTAGTAGCGCACGCCCTTACTGTTGTGGCTCGCGCTCTGATACAAACGGTGGGACCTCATTTGTGACGAACGCACGTTCAACCTGTTCACACTTGGTTTTCTCGCAGGAATCAAAAATGATTCCCTAATTTTTCTAGAAAAGGTTTTCGTTACGCAAATCAGTATAGTAAGCTTGGCATCAAAGTTGCTTCTGTTATGCTCCTCAATTTTATGCTTGTTGAGAGGAGTGTCCATAGTATGGCCTCACTTTCCAGCCCGTTGTTTTCAAGTCGATACAATATTCCAGCTATTTGCAACCTCCTATCTGGTCAAATAACGCAGTGCGATGTCATGCATTGCCTGTCGTACAGTCTACTGCGAGCTGCAGTAAGGGCTACGTGCGCTACGAGAATTTCACTAATGCGACACAAAGAGTCTTAAGTGAGATTCATTCGCCCTTGCTTGATCTTGCACACAGCGTTAACTAGATCCGCACTGTGGAACCTCCTGAGTTATTCACCGGGTTGTTCAGAAGCGTCCGCGACACTACGTGGGAAGTGCTAGAGTGGGCAGGGCGCTTGTCGGGTAGGGAACATATAAAAGCTTCGAACCATTCTCAGGGCGTCTGAAGGACGAACAGGAAACTAGAGGCCAGGTAAAGATTTTATTCAACAACCTTGTTTAGCAGAAGTAACTAAATTCAGCATTCTCTTTTGTTTCAACAATTCCTAAAAGGGGGAAGAGGACGCAACGAGCCCCTCTCAGGGAAGGGTTCGACCAAAATCCCCAACGTACGCTGCACCCTGTCAGCGCCTCCGTATCCATTCTCCTGATAAATTCAAATTAATCAGGCAAAGTTTGTTCCGAGTGACGGACGAGGCCCTAGCATGCAAGCCAAGGCTCTATACTGCCGATCTGCACCATTTTTGAAAAGTGGGCGGGCTTCTTCAAAGTGGGCGGAGCCTCTCACAGTGGGCGGGGCTTCGTGGAGCAGTCCAAAAATGCAAAAATTTTGAAAAAAATATCAAAATTCCGCAAAAAGCAAGTGGGCGTGGCCAAGGGGGCGGAACCTGAATTGCCGGAGCATGAATGCGCGGTTAAGAATATCTTCGTTACGCAAAGAGT